>JADRCC010222065.1:0-12961 GCA_019843855.1 Hylomyscus alleni
ACACACACACACACACACACACACACACACATTTCATGAGGCATGAAAACAACTAAAGCAACCCAGGAGCGTATCAGGACCACAGTGTCTGAATTCTGGACCATCAGAGCTGCTAGAGAATCAAGGACAGGTGAGGGATTCATTGACCAATCACCTTGAAGACCATTTCAGGGATATAACCATTGCAACCATGAACGAGGTAGGACAGGGTCTTCTCATACTAGAAATGACACCAGAAGGAGCTTATGTGTCTGAGTAATTATGCATGGGTAGGCAAAGTGAGATGTGGCTAATGGTGGAATCAAAGCAGAGATCCCAGGGCTTGTCCTGGGTGACTTGAGTGGGCACAGTCACCACAGAGAGCTATACCCATCTGTCCTGGTTTGCCAACACAGAACTTTACCCTCTCCACTCCTCTCTGTACCTCTCCTTTTTACAGTTTGCTTCCAACATTTAATGGGAAATCCCTGGATAGGCCTCACTGACACAGGGATCCAGTGAGTTACATTTTGGCTCAAGACTCTGAATTAGCCATAAATTTGTGGGTTTATATGAAGTATCAGTTGTATATAACCATCCTCAAACTGCTATTATTTTCATAACTTCAAAAATGCCTACTTGTAGAAGATCATCAAAACTGAGCTTCTTGACTGCTGATGTTTCTTCATAGAAGCTTGGACAAGGAGGATTATGGGACTCACACCTGAGTATGCAGACATTCTTTCCACCCAATTGAATGAAATAGTGTTTTAATTTCACATGGCCTTGGGATCTTGGAGAAGGGTTAGAATATATAGGCTGGGGAAGATTAGGGTAAGAGGCACAGGCATCATCCTCCCAGTGTGGCTATTGTAGGGTCACCTATGCTCAGTTCCTGTCAGTAACTTCTCACATATACCTCATAAGTAATTCTAATAAACTCATTGCTTCTCCAGGGTGAGCTTCAGTGGAAGTGAACTTCGGTTTGTCATTGGGATATTGTGAAGAGAGGGGATATGGTGTTTAGTCTTCTACAGGGAGAAAGTTCTCCCAATACTCTCCTATGGGCATTTGAACTTAAAAGTAGATTAAAATAGAGGTTCGGTTCCTCTGATGAGCCCAAGGCCAGGTGGCAAGCAGTACATATATGATGTGCAGTGCACCAAGGTCCTGATTGGAGAGATGGCATTCATCTTTAGAGATTTTGCCCTTCCCAGAGCCTCATAAAGCCCTGATTGGCTGTGTGCTATGTAAGAAATGACAAGTTTTGGTTCCCATGGAAGTTCTGGGAACTAGAGGAAAAGAGAAAATGTAGGGAAGGATGTGGAGCTTCATCATCCCCAAAGAATGCTGCCCACATTCCCCTACATCAATAGCAGTTCATTTCCCCACCTTCACAAACCACTACAGTAACCAAGTCATATAGAATGTGCCCCTATAGTTCAATAGGGCCAGAATGGAAGGTCCTGTGGTACTAGTGAGGGCAATTTGGAACCTTTGCTAGTTATATTTAATAACTAACAAAATACCTGACAAAACACCTGAAGATACACCTGACAAAACAAATGCCTCTCAAAACAAACACCTCACAAAACATCCAACAAAACACCTGACAAAAACACTTGACAAAACAAATACTTGACAAAACTCTGAACAAAACACCTGACAAAACAAACACCTGACAGACACCTGATAGAAACACTCAACAGAACATTTGACAAAACACTTGACAAAACAAACATGTGACAAAACAACTCAAGGAAGGATTTTCTTCTTCTCACTATTTGAGGGTCTAGTCCATCATGGTGGGGAAACCATGGTGGCAAAGACAGAAGACCCACCACTCAGGAGCTCATATGGCTTTGATTTTAGCTTTCAGCTAGGCCCTCATGGGCATGCAGCCATCAATAATATGGAGGGCATGTTTCTACCTCTGTTTATCAGGAGTAGACAATACAAGCAGATCCACAATTATGCAAATAAACATGGAGATCAAAACAAACCACTTGAAGGCCATTTAGATTGCATACTGCCCCAACAGCAGGGACTAGCCAACTTGTTTTCCTATTTCAATTTCAACCATCCTGTATTAACAATCAGAAATGTTTTTTATGAATGGCAAAACCCATCATTATCTGTATTATGACATTTGATTGTTAAGATCAGTTTGTGGACACATTCAGATGGAGACCTTGACCCAAAAAAGATCTCCATTTAGATTTCCACTAGTATATCTCCCCACAAAACAGTTATGATCTCAACAGACATTTCTCTAAGCCTGCCTCACTTCATTATCTGGTCACAGTCAGCTCCATCCAGGGGTTATATCTGGGGTAGAGACTCTTTCTGTTGTTTCTTTTATTTTCTTCCTTTTTTCTTTTCAACTTTTGTAACTTTGTCAGACATATGTACATATATGCAATGCATACACAAGTGCGAGCATACACACACACACACACACACACTCACTCCTGCTCACTCACCATTCTGGGACAGCAGTGTGGCAGGTTAACTATCCCTGGGAGCACATCTTCCCAGTGCTTTGTCTTGTTAAGGGGGTCTTTGTCACCAGGGAAACAGCTTGACTTTTAAACTTACAGAGATTATGAAGCAACAACTTAAGAGAGAGAAATAACAGGAAAGTATTGTGGTTTTTGTTGTTGTGTTTGTTTTGTTTTGTTTTTCATGGTGTAGGCCATGGCCTGCCTTTCACAGAGTCAACTCTGAGGCTTGTTATAAATATGAATGGCTGGAACACAAAACAGACTCAATCAGTCAGAGCTACCAAACGTGCAGACTGGGAAATTGAATTGACAACAAGCAGAATGGGTTTTTCTGACTCACTCAGGTGTGAGAACAAACTCCTGTAGCCTGGCAGGAGGTAGAGAATCCATGGGGTCCTGGATGTTCGACAGGGCTAGAGAGCACAAACTACTACTAACTGCCAATCCCAACCTCCTCTTCTTGCAGAATTCAACCTTCCCCATTACCTGACACCATGCAGTAGATGCAAGAAGGGCAACACCCACTGCTTTCTGTCTGTCCAGCCGATCTTTCACCTTTCAAATGAATTTTAATGACATACTAGGAAACAAGCACATTCTCTTGTTTAACTAAACACAGATAAGGGGCCAGCAAGATGACTCAGTGAGTAAAAGTGTTTGCCTCCAAACCAGATTGCCTCAGTTCTATGACATACATGTGCATGTGAACACACACACATACTACACTGAACAGATACATAAATATGCCTTTTTAAAGCCTGAAGTCTCCACCTCCTTGATGAGTCCCAATTAATTCCCGTGATGTAACTGTTTCCTCTGAGTTGGACATGACCATGGTTATGGGATGACCAACGGGAGTTCCTAATGAGACTGAGTCTATCATGACTTCTTTTTGGAGGTTGCAAGTGGTTCATAAGAGCCTCACAGGGACTCTACCCTCCATGAGATTCAACTCATCTCTGTAGGGAAGATAAGTAATTGATTGAGGTGGACCTCCTGGTGTGCCTTGTGCCTGTGCTCCTGTATGTAGCCTTCATAAACTTGTTTTGTCAGCTCTCTCTCGCTCTCTCTTCCTGCTTCTTTATGTCTCTCACAGATATTACACCTTTACAGGGTGTATACATATCTATATGTACATGTGAACTGTATTAACTTCTTTTCCATTGCTGTGATAAAACACCATGACCAAAAGCAAATTATGGAAGAGTTTAATTTGGCTTGCAGTCCATAATAATAGGGAGGCATGACAGCAAGTACAGCCATGGAGGTGGGAACAGGAAGTTGAGAACTCTCATCATGAACCACTAGTGTTAGGCGCCGGCCAATGTCAGCCACACAAGCATAGCACGTCACTCACCTACGCATGCGCTTGACTATACGTTGCTCATCCAACCATACCCTCCCCGAAAGGGTGACGGGGTATCAGCAGGCACTGCTGAGCCAATGACAATGTTGGCAGACATTGCTAGCCAATCAGGCATGGACACATCCGCACAGGAAAGCTTAAAAGCTGACTGCCCCATGGGTCGGGGTCTCTCTCTCTCAATTCAATGAGGGCGCTCCTAATAAAGTGTGATTGAGAAGGATCCTAGTGTTGGCGTCCTTCCTGAAAGCGGGAGGACGCGACACACTAGCATGAAGCAGAGAGATCAAACTGGAGTGGCATGAAGCTTTTGATCTCAAAGCCCACTCCTAGTGACACACTTCCCCGACACACTTCCCAGCTGAGTCCATACCTCCTAAATCTTCCCCAAACAGTGCTACCGACTGAAAACCACATGTAGAGGACATTCTCATTCAAACAATCTTACAAAGCAGGCACTTGGTGGATGGGGGCATTTTGCTATGACAGTGCTCACCATCATGGAGAGGCCTACATGCCTTCTTAGGAGGACTACTACTAAGAGAGACAGTGAAGACAAATAGGGCTATTATGGTTAGTATTAATTATCAACCTGACAGGACCTATAATCACCTAGAAGATTATCTTTGGGCATATCTATGAGGGAGTTTCTAGGTGGAATTAATTCAGGTGGGAAGAATTAAGCATAGGGACCACAATTCCATGGGTTGGGATGTCCTGGCTGGGACCTGGATCTTCCAGGATAGTGCAAAGTCCAGTGTCGTAGAATACTTTCTGTGTAGAGAAAATATAACACAGTCAGCTGGAAAATACTCAGCCTGCCCTGGCTTCCCTCTAAAACTGGACAATCACATCAATAAACAGACAACACCTTCCATCTGGCCATCAGCATTACTTGTGGATTCCTGGGATACTAAGAAGACACGTGCTTCAAAACTGAATAAAAATGATTCAGAAAGAGAAAGGGGCAGTGCCATCTAGCAGCCTACCATGTTGCTCCACTTAGGGATGGCAAGACAATGGGAGGTGGTTGGCAGTGCATCTCCAGAAAGATAGATGCTGAGTAAGTAGCTAAAGCAGGAAATACAGCTTCCTGATGCTAAGTACTGGCTGAAGAACATTGGAAGACACTGCTTCCCATTTATTACTTCAAGTGATTCATTCATTCAAGTGATTCTGGAGACACAAAGAACACTGTTTCCCATTTATTTATTCAAGTGATTTATGAAGAGCACTGCTTCTCATCCATCTCATGCCATATGAGCATATGAGTAACTCGTGGGAATTCATTATGGGCCTATCTGTGGTATGCAGTACACATGAACATAGGAAGAGCAACATGCCAAAGCAAGACATATGAGGTTGATGCAGCTGGGAAAAGAGGTTGTGTATGCTTTAAAATCCATTGCACATTAAAATAAACATGATCTATGAAAGATGGTGAACACATCTCTAATAATGAAAGCTAATCTAGTGACTTTCCAGTGATCATTAACCTGTTCATTGCATTGCACATGAGGGCAGCACTTATCACAGTTCCTATATCCCTGCAATTTTGGTAGACTTCTCTCTCTTACTCACTGAGCTACAGAATTTTAGATGGTAATGTCTTTAAAAAATTACTTTGCTTTTGATTACTCTTACAACTCCTGGCCCCGAGTTTTGCATGCATGGGAAACAATGACTACATGAAGCAAGACTAAAATCCAGCAAATTCTCATTAGCACAAAGTCAATCTCATGCAAATAACCCATGTTGTAAAATGAAAGAATAAGGGCTGGTGAGATGGCTCAGCGGGTAAGAGCACTGACTGCTCTTCCGAAGGTCCTGAGTTCGGATCCCAGCAACCACATGGTGGCTCACAACCACCCATAATGAAATCTGACGCCCTCTTCTGGCGTGTCTGAAGATAGCTACAGTGTACTCATTTATAATAATAATAAATAAATCTTAAAAAAATTTAAAAAAGTAAAATGAAAGAATATTTGTTTTGAGTGTTTTCTATTCAGGGGCTATGCTGGGATGGTTACCTTTGTCCCTTGAGATTGCCTGGAGTCTATTCAGAGTCTGCTGACAGAAAGAACAGATCAGGTAGTGAGTTGTGAGAACAAAAATGGTTGCTTTACCCATCTTCTGAGCTTGACATGGGAGTGGGTGGAGACTTTTTGTGTGTGTGTGTGTTTGATTTTTTATTAGATATTTTCTTTATTTACATATCGTATGATTTCTTCTTTCCCAGTCCCCCCCAAAAAAAACCAACAAGAACAAACCCCTGTTGCCTCCCCCTCCCCCTGCTTGCCACCCTACCCTCTCCCACTTATTGGCCCTGGCATTCCCCTACACTGGGGCACAGAACCTTCACAGGGACAAGGGCCTCTGGGTGGAGACTTTTTTAGATTAAGTTTCCTTCCTGTAAAAGTTGGCACCACTCACTCTTTCAGAGTTCAGAGCATAGTGTTTGCCCAAGCATTCAGTCAAAAAAATCTGGGACTCAATACTGACTCCAGATTAAAATGAGGCAGCCCTAAATAATACTTCAGGGATACCTCTGGATAAGGGGACAGTGGGTCCTTTGAGTCTAGCTTTTGGATTTTGATAGGACAAGAAGAAAAATCCAGACAGAATAGAGCAGTTATGGCCAGCCCTTTTTCAAAGACATCTAAATTAAATATGTGAGTTTTCTTTACTTTTTTATGCTATTATTCTAGCTCCTACACTGCCTGCCATGGGTGGTTATCTGACCAAGGTAGCTAGCCCTTGGGCAGTCTTTTAGAGCTGGTAAGGGGTTCAACCTATGAGCCAAGGGAATATCTTGACCTTGGAACATACAAAGGACAGGTCTGGAAGAACTTATATGCAGGAAAGCATCTGCTCTGTGACTGCCTGAACTTAGACAAGATTTAGACAATTACTTTCTGTCTGTGTATAGGTATACATGTAGCTGCACAAACATGAGGACCTGAATTTGGATTCTCCAACACCTTGTAAAACAAGGCATGGTGGCACATGTTTATAACCCTAGTTCTTCTAGTGGGGAAAGTGGGGACAAGTCTTTGTTTCTGTTGTCCTTGTCTTCTGATTTTCTGCACCATGTTGTCTACTGTCAATGTGTTAGGCAGATTTCCATTACTGTAATGGGATGCTTGGCAGGTAGTGTGTGTTGGAGCAAGTGGCCCACCTCATTGTTTTCAGGAAGCAAAGAGGGTTGAGGAGGGAGAGACTAGGTTCCCATAATTCTCTTAAGAGACCTAGCTTCCTCCTATTACACTTCACCTGCTAAAGTTTCCTCCACCTCCCTGTTGCACCATCCCCTGGAGACCCAGTCTTTAATATACAGGCCTTTGGAGGATATTAACTCAAACCATAACAGCCATTATTAGCAAATACTCCTTGAAGTTCATATGGCCCAAGAGTCTTTCTCCTCCTACATGAGATAGAAGAGATGTTTTGGATTAGGCATAAATATCTTTCGAATTTGATCATGATGAGGTTGGATTGTAATCGGATTTTCTGTAGCTTTCCTCAGTGAAACAATTTTTTAGAGCTCCTTTTCACAGGTTTATTTGAATATGCTGTATTTTCAGCCTTGGGCAGGTTCACCTGTTATTCAGGTATGGAATTCAGCAGTTGGGGCCTGAGATGATTGATAACACATGTATTAGGGCCTGTATTCAATCCCTAGGACACCTGTAAAAAGCCTGTCATGATAGTGTGCACTTGTAACCTCAGACAGAGACAGGTAGATCCTTTGAGGTCTATTGAGCGGTCTGCCTAGGCTAATCAGTGATCCCTAGAGTCCTGTGAGAGTACCAGAATCAAAGCAGCAATAACAACAGCTTTTGAAGAACGATACCAGAGGTCCACATGTACACACACACACACACACACAGACACATACACACACAGAGACAAATACATGCACACATACTCACCACACACACACATACACACATGCATATACACACAAACATACATGGACACACACAGAGTTACACATACACAGACATGCACACAGAGACATATACACACACATACACATGCATACACACACATGCACACACATACCACACACACACAAACATACATGGATACACACAGACACACATACACACACATGCACACACAAAGAGAAATATACATACACACACACTTACCACACACACACCAGGTTTTCTCTGGAGTAAAGCAGATCTGGATAGAAATTCCAGCCCTGTTGCTTATTAGCTTTGTCAGTGTTTATAGTCCTAGAACCTTTACCAGATTTATTTGGCAAGTGGTAAATTACCTTCTTCTCTGGAAAGTGCCCTAGTACACTACTTACCACTGGGAGTTTCATACTGGTTTCTGCTACATGTATTGTTGTTGCTCAGAGAGTGTGGGTGTAGGGTGGGAATAGTACAAAAACAGGTAGCTTTTGTGTTATAACTGACTTTTCCTCTTGTGTGAGTGATTCACTGGAATTTCAAGAGTGGAATAACTTTGCTAAGGCTTTCTAGTAGAATTGAGATATCTGAAGCCCCAGAGGCTAACACAGGACTTACCAGAGAGGACTAGACCATTTGAACTCAGCCTCTTTCAGAAGCCCTGGCTTCTGAACAGGGTGGTTACAAAGCCCCTTTCCTGACAGACCTCTCACTAGTGTAGCTTAACTTATACTTCAGTGACAACTTAATGCTACTAAAAATTTTATGAAACTTAAGCTTTTCAAATGTCACCTTTGTTATTCTTTCTGAAATCCTGCAACCACTAGTACATAAAAAGAAAAAAATTCTAAACAGAGATAGGAACTCAATAATTCTCTGCTAGGACAGCTGGCGCCTTGGGTTGCTGTAGCGACAAAAAGAAATGAGCAAAGAGTGACAGGGTTCAGATATTGGGATGAATTTATGGAGCACAAACCGGCCTGATGGTTGCATTTTTCTGAGCTAGGGCGGCACGGTCCCTGGTGGTGATGATCTCTATTGGAGCCAAAGTCACTAACTCTTCAACCTCCATCCTGCACTTCTTTGAACTGGCAGTCCAGGGAGCAAGACAGAACTGCAGTAATTTCGATTGTCGCGAGCCCCCTCAAGGAGTACCCACCCACACACCAGCCCGCAGTGCCGGGGAGCTGCCCGTGGTGCTGATTTTTCCCTTTGAGAGGAACCTCTGACTGCCACACCGCAAAAGGCTCAAAGGATTCACTGGAGTGCTAGAGCCCTAAGATCCCTGACCAGCGACAGGATAGCAAAGGCCTGCTAGACCCCCAACTCTAGAGACTCTGTCAGCTGCAGTTGGAGCTCTGCAGGATCTGGAGCTGTCCTGTGAGGACTTCCCTGCACTCCCTAGTTTATCTACATTTCCCTATTTCCACGTCCTCTCAGACCGTGCCCTTGGAGACTACATCTGATGGGCATCACAAATTGGCGCTTCCCGCACTACTTCTGTCCTCTCCTGGGACACGCCCCTCCGGAACAGCTTCTCCGGGGGTACGCACACTTCCGCAGTGGAGATCACCCCTGGAGCGTGGGGCCCAGGTTTCTGGCCCCACCCCCTTTCTTGCTCTATTCCTACTACACACGCTGCCCCCCCTTTTCTAAGCATAGAGTTGGGCAGTATGCTCCGCCCCCATCTTCCATAGAAGGGAGAGCTGGAGTCGGGAAGAGGTGGAGGAGAGGAGCTCCCAGACCCCTCACAAACTGCTGGCCCACTGGGGACTACAGGATCCCTTAGGAGAAGAGAGCAATCCGAGCGTCCATTGTTGGCTGAGGACCCCTGAAGAACAGCAGGCAGTCTGCTGCTGCCTTTGAGAGCCTTTTCCCGCCAGCCAAGCCTGCTCACAGGTAGGACCAGCTCCCCATCTGCCTTCCGGGGACCAAGAGAGCTATCCACGAATAGGAGCTGTTTAAAGCACCTGCGTTAGTTAGGCTTATTTTTATAGAACTAGAAGAACAGCATTTATTGCATTTGATGTTCTGAGGCTTGTGTCCCAGAGAGGAGTTGAGTAATGGGGATAGGTATACGAGGGGCTGATAGAAGATAGAAAGTGACAACTTTGATTACCTTTGGACAGGTGGCCATGACCTCACTGCCCACTGGAACCACTGGGGACCCCGATTTGTTTCCTGGGCTGTTGCCAGCCGGCTCCACTCCAGTCAACCAAAGCGCAGAGGCCTCGGAGGGCAACGTGTCTGCGACGGTTCCCCGAGCTGCAGCAGTCACGCCGTTCCAGAGCCTGCAGCTGGTGCACCAGCTGAAGGGGCTGATCGTGATGCTGTACAGCATCGTGGTGGTCGTGGGTCTGGTGGGCAATTGCCTGCTCGTGCTAGTGATCGCGCGCGTGCGCCGGCTGCACAACGTGACCAACTTTCTCATCGGCAACCTGGCCTTGTCCGACGTGCTCATGTGTGCCGCCTGTGTACCTCTCACGCTGGCCTATGCCTTTGAACCTCGCGGCTGGGTGTTCGGTGGAGGCCTTTGCCACCTCGTTTTCTTCCTGCAGCCGGTCACCGTCTACGTATCGGTGTTCACCCTCACCACAATCGCCTTGGATCGCTATGTGGTTCTGGTGCACCCGCTACGTCGGCGTATTTCACTGAGGCTCAGCGCTTATGCGGTGCTGGGCATCTGGGCTCTATCTGCAGTGCTGGCGCTACCGGCCGCGGTGCACACCTACCACGTGGAGCTCAAGCCCCACGACGTGCGCCTCTGCGAGGAGTTCTGGGGCTCGCAGGAGCGCCAGCGCCAGATCTACGCCTGGGGGCTGCTGCTGGGCACCTATTTGCTCCCCCTGCTGGCCATCCTCCTGTCTTACGTACGAGTGTCAGTGAAGCTGCGGAACCGCGTGGTGCCTGGCACCGTGACCCAGAGCCAAGCTGACTGGGACCGAGCGCGTCGCCGCCGCACTTTCTGCCTGCTGGTGGTGGTGGTGGTAGTGTTCGCCGTCTGCTGGCTGCCGCTGCACATTTTCAACCTGCTGCGGGACCTGGACCCGCGCGCCATCGACCCCTATGCCTTCGGGCTGGTGCAGCTCCTCTGCCACTGGCTTGCTATGAGCTCCGCCTGCTACAACCCCTTCATCTACGCGTGGCTGCACGACAGCTTCCGAGAGGAGCTGCGCAAGATGCTGCTGTCCTGGCCCCGCAAGATCGTGCCTCATGGCCAGAACATGACCGTCAGCGTGGTCATCTGATGTCACTCTGCCAGGTCTGAGCTGGGGAACTTCATATCCCTTAGCCCCAGAGGTCATCCTGAGATCTTATTCCCAGCACCAGAGTTAAGCCAACACATGCGACTTTCCACCCAACCCTCTTGACTAGCTATTTGTCTGGTTTTTGTGTTTCTGTGAAATGTTAGTGGGCTTTAGAGTAGAAGAGTCTGGGGAGAGAGAAGCAGATTTATCAGGTCTACCCCTGAAAGCAAAACACAGCTATTTTTCTGGGTTCAGAAAAATAAATCAGAAGCAGATTTTTCTTTTTTTCTTTTTTTCCTTGCGTACACTGTGGGAGGAATTTAAAATGTGGTGCTGGGGTTGGTGAAGATTTTCACTTTACCTTTTTAAAAGGCCCCAGCTGAGATATAATGACTGTTTTGTCAACCTAAGCCTTGGATTCACTATGATTTCAGATCATACTATGATCCCAAATCAATATCCAGGATTTTAGCATTTACTGAGTAAGATCTTTATGTTCCCAAAAGATTTTCATTTTAAAATCATTTGAATTTATAATACAAATCCCAATTCAGGTTACATTTCACGAGGTGTTATCCTTGTCTTCTTTTGAACTCCTCAGCTACCACATTGAAAGGATAAAGGAAGCAGGTCGGTTGGTAGACAGCTCGCTTAGCCCTGGATTCAAGTCTTGCACAACAGGGTGTGACAGTGCACGCATGTGAGCCCATAATTCAAGAAATCAAGGAAAAGGGATAAGGAGTTCATGATCATCCTAGGGAATCTGAGACCAGCTTGGGCTACATGAGAGGAACCAATCGCTAAAATGATAGGCAAATGGGAAGATGTGGTTTTCTTAAGGACACATGTACTTGTCCATGAGGACAGACATCATGTGTGTGTGTGTGTGTGTGTGTGTGTGTGTGTGCCTGAGCACACAAGCAGTGTTTAGCACCAGACAGAAATGCTCAGTGTAAACTGTGTGCTGTAGTGTTCTCCTGCATCCTCTAATTGCTGAATTTCAACAGATCAACAGCTGTCATCTGACTTCTCAGCACCTGCTCCCTGGAGATTCTTGCAACATATCAGCCTAGAAGCCAGGGCTGAAAATGGATTACTTAAGGATAGCACAGAAAAATAAACTTCTATCCACAAGATGCACAGTTCAAATGCTAATCACTTTCACGGTTTCAGGACCAGTGAAGGCTCTTGGGCATGAACCTGGGTTGACGATCAGCACATTAACCTTTTCAGAGTTCTGTTAATGAGGAATGTGTTTGGGACCTCAGTTCCCAAGAACCTCAATAATGGATGCTGAAACAGCTACTGGGTTGGCAAAAGAAAGAGCTACACAGTATCCTGCTATCAACCCAGGGCCCAGAAGGGTGTGGTGTGAATTACTGTCTGTAGCAAGTGTGTGGGGCCCTAGATTCCTTCCTGCCACCCCAGGAAGGTCTCCCCTCTCTTCTGTTACCTCTGGAAAGAGACTAGCTCATTTATCCAAGAGTGCTGTACAAGAGGAGGTATGGTACCAAAATGACAAGGGTTCAATGCTCACATCTACAGCCTATGGGGGTATGAATATTTGCACTAAGCAGCACCAGAAGTCTTTAGTAGCTACAGGGTTACATTTTATAGATGAAAAAGGTTGAAGCAGGTTAAAGTGGGAGATGGTAACTACCTCTGGCAGTAGCACCTAATTGACTTTGAGTTTCATCTAGAGACTGGATCGTGGTGAACCTATATCCTAATGATGCAACCCATCCTCAAACACAGTGTTACAAAAAATTGTATTTGCTAAGCATCCCAGAGATAGGCTCTTGTGTTTCCTGTTGAGGCTCAAAGCCAGAGCATGGTTTTTTTAATGGGCACCTGTGAAGAGAACAGAACATGAAGGAAGAAGAGGAAGAAGTGGGATTAGTTAGAGAGGGATCTTGTCAATTTTGGTTTTTTTTTTTTTTTTTT
>JADRCC010222072.1:0-10094 GCA_019843855.1 Hylomyscus alleni
GAGAGAGAGAGAGAGAGAGAGAGAGAGAGAGAGAGAGAAACTGAGAATACCATAGGCTTTTGAAGTCTCAAAGTCAACATCCAGTGTGATACACACCCCTACAAGGCCACTCCTGCTATTCTTTGCCATACATTTCCACCAAATGTGGAACAAATATTAAAATACAAATTGAAATCACCACAAGCAATACCACAAACACAAAAATATTTGTGAGCTGGATGTGTAACACACCACTTTTTCAATATCCTTTCTGACTAATTATCCTCTTTTATAAATGAAACCTTAGAAGAACATAAGTATCAAGAAAAGAAATTAGGATGACTGAACTGGCAAGCTCCTGAATGTTTTCTGAGAAATTTTCAACTTATGAAAGATGTATCTGTGTGTCTGGAAAATAGATGAGCTTCAGACTAATGGGAAAAAAATATCTGAAAAGTCTCCCATGAATTTCAACTGCTTATCTATTAGTGTATACCATGGACTTGACCCTACATGAGAGGAGGAAAGGTTTTTGAAAATGAATGGAAGTAGATTGATCCAAAGGACAGGGAAGTGTCATTTCTGCAAAACATTAAAAATATATTCCAAAAGATGAATGATAAAAGTCATGGTATAAGACTCATATAAGACACAGAGTAAGACCATCAGTCAACAGCTCTGGGGAGATAGTTCTAAGATAAGCAGTGGAAGTTAAATGTGAGATTAAAGATTTTGAATGAACAGAAAAAGAAGCAAGAATTGTAGTACTACTATTGTGTGTGGAGTGGTCCTGTTAATGGTGGTAATCATTCCAAAGGAAGAAAACATAAATTCTTTAAAACAACATTCTAGTGTTATGGTAAGCCTTAATTGTTAGGATGTATGAATTAAGACATATTTAGGAATGCTGAAAGAACCTTTGTGTCTATACGGGCATTCCATGGAGAATCAGTACATGGGACAATGATCAGAATGGTGGGTTCTCACTTAAACACATTGGCAAGATGAAGAATGATTACATAATTCTAGTCAGGTTTCCATCTGCTTGGGGTAACTAGGTCAGATGCTAATGTTGTGGACTGGCTTCAGACTTTTAACCAGCAACTCCCCAAGGAATCTTCCAGCTTCTAAAGCTGAACTTTATCTGCTAGGTATCCCATGTCCTATACCAAAAAGCTGGTTTCTAGCCTTTCCAGCAAAGAGATATTGCTAAACTATCAGTCACTTGATATGAGGCAATCCAATAAAACAGTATCAAAGTACTTTCAATAATGTGTGTGTGTATATGTGTGTTTGTGTGTATGCATGTGTACAATATACACATACAAACATACAACCTGTCAGTTCTGTTGCTCTAAAGAAATTGACTAATATCCAGCAGAACTTTTATCCTCGAGCTTCTCTTTCCTAAGAGACCATTTATTGCTCTATCAGTATCACTGTTGATTATAAATCTGGTTATAGTGTTCAAATACAGCTCTGTTCAATTTTTATATGCATTTATAAATGTATCAATTTCTTATCCAATCTCCAAAGTATGGAAATATGTGTTTTGAAAGTATTTCCAAATGATCTTTAGATCCCAGTGATATCTGCTGGAGTAGTCCCTTTTATCTTTATTTTTATTTATTTCACTCTTCTTTCTCTTTCTTTTGGTTAGTTTAGTTACAAGTGGTCAAACTTACATTAATATTTCAAAGAACCAGCACTTGTGCTATATAGTGCACTTGGATCATAAAGAGTTTACCATGCAAGCCAGAAGACTCACATTTATATCCCCAGAACCTACATTAAAAACCTGGTATGAAGATTTGTATAAGCACTCAGTGTTGAGCAGATGGAAGAGACAGATAGATCCTTGGGGTTGTCTTAATAACTAGTCTAGATATTTTGTGATACCCAGGTCTAGGGTGAAAGCTTCTCAAAAAAAAAAAAAAAAGGATGGGAAGTAATAGCAGAATACCTCAAACAACTGCACATAGATGAATTATCATAGACACATATTAATACATAGCACATGTACACATCAAAGAACAAATCTTATTTTCTGTTTGTTTCCATTATTGTTTTATACTGATCGCACATACAAAAGTGTCTTAATGCAAATTTTATCTGTATAATTAATACATACTATATAATAAATGTATATTTGTATCTACTGAGAAACTATATCAATGTTGAACATGACAAAAGCTATATGGTAATTGAATGTCTTCCAACCTTAGAGTAAAACACTTTTCATACCCAACAAAATTTCATTATTAAAATATGCATGAATGCACTAAATAACAGTGGGACAATCATCAAGGCATGCTCAGCATAAGTGACCAGAGCAGAAGGGTAGTAATTACTGCACCAGGCGGGATACACTATATGTGGTCTTTTCACTTTGTATAGTTTAGAGGTCTAATGATTAATCTTGTTTCCTTGAAATACTTTGCAAAAAAATTCTACTTTCCTTTCTATTCCATTTCAATTTATTTGTTCTTGGCTGCTGAACTCTGCTCCACGTTTCTCATAATTGAAGTAGTTAAGAAAGATATCCTTTGTCTTCAATAAGGAGGGTTTACAAAATATTCTTTTAAAGTTCAAATTAAATCTATCACCTTAATTATAGTTTGAATAAATGAGATTCCATTTTTAAAATGCACTCTTGGATTCTCAATTATGTGCCATTTCATTTCATTCTTAAAAGGTCAGGTGTGAGTTTATGAGGCTTTTGCAAGAACCTCTATTTCAGATCTGCAAAGCAAGTTACAAAGAGGAACTCCTCTGTGTTCTTGTGCTCACAGCCACATTCATATACTCACACAGATAAACACAAACCCTCTTGAAATGATCTATTTGGTTGTTGTTTTAGACTGACCAATCTAGAATTCAATGGGCTAAAACTTCTTACCTGTGTGACCTTGGACAATAGCACTTCACGTCTCTGTACTTCAGTTTCCTGTACTCTAAATTGTCCACTTGCTTATTGTAGCAGTTTAAATAAAATAGACAGTGTGAGGCAAACAAAGATAGATACTATTACCATACACATAATTGCATACATAGCACCACATCCACTGACACTTTTTTTAAATAGTGGTCAATGTAGTGACTACAAATTTATCATTAAATGAAGTGTAAGAAATATCATTGTATAGAAAGTTATCTCTGTGGTTTGAATGTGAAATGTTTCCATAGTTTCACATGTTTGAATACATGGTTCCCAGATGGTGGTTCTTTTTTTGGAAAGGTTTTGGAACCTTCATGAGACAGAGTATCATTGTGAGATATTGTCTGTTCAAGTGGCTTTATATTTTGACCTCATTTTCATTTCACTCTTTGCTTTCTGAGTGTTGATTCAATGACCAGTCAGGTATCGCCTAGGACCACTATGCCTTCCCTGGCTGTGGCCATGTCTTCTGACCAGGATGGACTGTGCTTCCATAGAGTTAAAAGCCAAAATAAACTCTTTCTTCCATAATTATTTTTCAGGATATTTGATCACAGTCATGAGAAAGCATTCAAGAGAGTGGTAGTGAAAAGATAATAACTACACACTGTTTTATCAGTTAAATGTTGAATTCTCATACAGAGTAGATGACCTTCATCCAGGTCAGGATTATATGCATAGGCAGCCTTTGATAAATAGTGGTTACAATATTGAATGTTCATGTACTGCATCTTCCACTTAAGAACTGAGTAGTTGCATAATGATGTTAGACATTATTAGGTTCTTTATAACCATCACCACATTCAATAACTGTTGTTTCAATGAATGCTCTATCAATACTCTATGTGTGTGCTTAAGTAGATTAGCATCCAGTTATGAGGTCAGCCTTCATTGTCACTAGATCTCCTGGCATTTTGTTTTGTTTTACTTCTTCTAGAATATTTAGACTTTATTTATAATGGACTTATCTAAACAAGCAAGTGGACTCTGCACAAAAGGAAGAGAGGAAAAAGATGCCTGTGCTAATCAGTATGGATGGATTGAATGCTTGTTGGACATGCTGCCTTTTGCCTGAGCAAAACTTATTCATTATGGTGTCTTCTAGATGTGACTCAGATCTAACAATATTCAGAAAACTTGGTACGTGAACAGACTGTAGAGGTAAATGGGAAGCAGATATTACTGTTAAGGAATTTGTTCTCTCTCTCCATTTTCAAGAATTAGGGCCACTCCCCTTGCCATTGAAAGACATAATTCTCCCTGAGCCAGCCTACAGGATCAACATTTGAGAACAGTTTAAAGTAGTGGTTAAATGAAACAAATAGCTGAAAATGCTGTGAAATGATTGCTTTTCTGTTGGGCTTTGTAACTGGTCAATGTTGGTTCCTAGTTTAGAAATGAACTGAAATGCTGAAGTTAAACAAATTTGCCCACTAGTCATTCTTTTTTTTTTTTTTTTTTGTATATACTTCTCAGTTTTCATAGCTTTATTTTTTATTTTTAATTAATAATTAACACACAGAATCATGTTTTATTGTGTCAGTTTCAGACAAAATTTACTTTGTTGAATCACCTTACCTCTCTCATCTTCCCATACCCTCACTCCACACTGTACCTTACACATACCCTCCATTTCCACATTCATCTCCCCTGTGCTCTCCCTCTACTTCTGCAACACTTCCTTTCCCTCCTTGTACACTCTTTTCTAAATTCAGAGCCTACAATCTTGGAATTCACTCCAACTTATATACAGGCAGACAGACTTTATAAGCTAGAATCCACATGAGCTACTAGTCACTCTTAAAACACACATAGAAACTGCAAATAGAAAAGCAAATAGAGATCTTCAAAGTATACTTGACATAAGCTTAAGAACACTGAATTTCCTGTACCATCGATTTAGATATGTTTAAGTGGTGAGCCTGGAGGAAATCAAGCATAAGGCCACATGTAAACAGTAGAAATCAGTGTTTATTTTGGGGGTGTTTTTGATAACATATTCTTATCAGTTCTTTGTAGGGAGATCTCCAATGCAACTACTGCCTGATGGCTCTAGCCTCAGATTGCAAGGAGAGCAAAGCTGTCATTATGACTGGGCAGAAAAGCTCCTGATCCTTCTGATAGTTCTTGGATGGATAAAACTTCTTGATAAGTGGTCCTCAATGTTCACAATGCTGTGGCACTTTAATACACCTCATGTTGTGGTGACCCCAACCATAAAATTATTTTTGTTGCTGTTTTACAACTTTAATTTTGCTGCTTTAGTAAATGATAATGTAAATATATGTATTTTCCAATGGTTTTATGAGACCTCTTTGAAAGGGTCATTTGACCCATGAAGGGGTCATGAACCAGAGGTTGAGAACCTCTGATATCCATTGTTTTTCATCTCTTTGCTGACTTTCTAACATTAGTTTAGCAGGAAACTGGAGACCCGAAGACCTAAGGGAATAAGCTAATGAATTAAAGGCATTTTATACAAGTGATCAAAAGGATCTCTAGATACAGATTTGGTTCAAAATAAGAGAGAATGGTATGAGGGAAGAAAACAGAAGTATTAGACCAAAAAGTTTCCAAATGAAAGTGAAGTTTCCAGGACAACTTTAATACAGGTTGACAATGAATAATGTGGAAAATAGTAGAAACCAAAACATATGTGGGTATATGCTAACCCTGTAAAAATGCATCATGATTGCTTCAAACTTCCAAGTGTAGAAGTACAGACTTCTCTTTCTGGTGTATCTGTTAAACAGTATCTCAAATTCTAATTCGATTTATATCAAATCACCTTGGACATTGATATGGAAGAAGAAATTTAGGTTCAAAATCAGAAATACCCTTACCTGAGTGTGTTTAGTTTTATTAACATATTCTATTTAATATTTCCATTTCATTTTCTCTGATTCCAGGTCTATTGGTTTGGAAACAAGACTTTTGAGGATTCTTCCCTAAAATAGCCAGGACTAACTATTCTCCTCTAGTCCGGACTATCAACTTTTACATACCCTGCTGAACATTTTCACCTGACTTTGTAGCTACAAAAAGTATAAAAAGTGGCTGTGGTGTGGCCAATCTTTTCATGTATGTATTTACTATCTCTGTTTCTTTGTCACTGAGGTGATTGTAAAGTCATTTTCACATTTTGCATTTAGTTATTTATCTTTTATCAATTCATTGAACACTTCTTTCCTATTGTAGATCTCAGTCCCATGTCAGACACATACTTTTCAAATGTGTTCCTCAGTTTATGGAGTAATTTCCTTCCCCACAGTATTATTTGAAGAAAAGACACCAGAATTATTCCTATGGTCACATTTATATTGACACCTTGTATAGTAGGAGGCTATATTCAGCTTCATTATTATCTATGGGAAGAGAAAGAACCTTATTTTTTGGCATCTGGAAATGAACCAAACGGCCTGCCTGCTTGAGGCCCCACAATAAACACAATACAAGCCATCTTCCTTTGGTCAGCCAGGCAGTGCAAAGAATGCAAGAAAATCAAAACTGAGTATTTCTGATCTTATACATGATACAGAAGGATGCAATCTTATACATGTTACAAAAGCCTTGGAGATGGCCAGATATAACTTTCTTACATTATTCCCAAAAGTTGAATGTTACAAGTTAACCACTAGTGTTTTAGTCTTTTATGCTCAGGGACAGTGAGAATAATCTTGTAAAGAACTGGATTAACTTCTCAGAATGTATCACAATCCAGGTATGGTAGATGAGGATATCAAATAAGAAATAAAAATTAATTGAAAAAGAGATGCAAATTGATGCAGGGGATAGAGTTATTCAACTATTGTTTGCTTAAATCAAGGGCAAGGCTGCTCCAGTAGAAAGGACAGGGACTTTGGAGAGTAATGGAAAACACTTGTTCTGGCAAACAATGGTAAATGATCAGAGACTCAAATTAAAGTAACAAATGAAAAATGTTGACACAGAAGGTTTAGTAGATCCAAGAAGTGACGCTAGTGTACTTTACCAAAAGTCTTAGAATCCAGATTGGCCACTTTAGAAGGTTTATTCACAATTTATAGGAATTGGTCAATTAGCATGAATAAGACAAAGTGTTCAATGGATTATCAGTGGGGTACCAGAAGGGAAAACAGGGATGTTGACACATTATGTAGCTCAGGCTCAACAATTGTTAATTGATCAACAATTGACAAATGAGCCTTGATGCAACTGAAAAGCTTCTGTAAGGAAAAGGAAGCAAATACTGTGAAAAGGACAGAATGGCATCCTGAAGATTGGGAAAAGACCTTCACTAACCCAACATCTGAAAGAGGGCTAATATCCAAATTAAATAAGGAACTCAAAAAGTAAAACACCAGCAATGCAATTATCCCAATTATAAAAAGGGGCACAAAGCTAAAGAGAGAATTCCCAACAGGGGAGTGTTTAATGGCTGAGAAACATGTAAAGAAATGTTCAGCTTTCTTATTCATCAGAGAAATGCAAATCAAAATGATCCTGAGGTTATATAATAAACCAATCAGAATGGCTAAGATTAAAAATTCAAGTCATAGTACATGTTATAGATGATGTGGAGAAAAAGGAACATTCCTTCATTGCTAGTGGTATTACAAACTGGTAAAATGACTCTGGAAATTAGCCTGGCAGTTCTACAGAAAATTGGAAATAGTCTATCTAAAGAATCAGCTATACCACTCCAGAGCATATAGCTAAAAGATTCTCCACCATACACAAGGATATGTGTCCCATTACGTTCACAGCAGCCTTATTAGTAATAATTTGGAAACAACCCAGATGTCCCTCAACTGAAAAAATGGATACAGATACAGTGGTTCATTTACACAATGGAATACTATTCAGCTATTGAAAATAAGGACATCATGAATTTTGCAGGCAAATGAATGGAACTAAAAAATATCATCCTGAGTGAGGTAACCCAGACCCAAAAGGACATGCATGGTATGTACTCACTAAAATGTGGATATTAGCCATATAGAATACAATACAGACTCTAAGAGAACAGAGATATTAGCCCATGCTAACCACTATACACAGCAAAATTTAAATCACATAGATGGAGAAAATAAAATGCTCCATAATAATGTCAATTTTAACAATATCTATATATACCCAATCTTACAGAAGATAGAAGAAAAAATTCCATACCAAGGAGAATAACTATGCAAATGAAAACACAGGTATCAATAATCTTACATTAATGAAATCAAAAGAAGGAGGAAATACAAACTCAGACACACACACACACACACACACACACACACACACTCACACACAAGTTAATTTTAAAATGCCTTGGCTACATTAAAGGCTAGGCATTACTAAACCTTACCCTGCTACCTGACGCCCAATTGGGGAAGTGGCCAGTGACCACCCTTACAAATTTTCACATTGCTAGTTGACTTTCTCTCTTGAATCTCCCATGTCTCATCCTTCTCCCCTGGGTCATGGAGAATCTCTGTTTCCGTCTTTCAGTTCCTAGCCTGCACAAATCTAAATGTCTCACCCACATTCCTTTGCCCGACCATTGTCTGCTGGCATCTTTATTAATCGACTGAACCCCAACTGAGGACAAGGACCTTCAGCAATTGGACACAAAAATTCCAGATTAAATCAAAGCATTAGAACAAGGAATTAATATCTCATCAGGGTTTATCAGTGACATGGGTTTATTCACTATTAGACAATATGAAGTGAAACAGAGACAATAATATTGAATAGTCAAAACTGTCCTAGCTAGATGTGACACAGTTAACATAGAAGCAGCTATTCCCTGGCCCATTATATGTTAACTGGGCAGACATTGGCACGCTTGGACATGGGGTATTCAGAATTCTTCATTATGGAGGGAGAAACAGGATGGTGATGTGGGCCCATACAGCTGCTGTGAAGTAAGAGCTCACAACTGCAATGCTGGGCATTGATCTTTTCTTCTTGCTCATTTGTCAATGTGGGGTATATGAGATGGACACATCCTGAGGCAAAACTAGACTTTCCACTGAAGTGGCAGACAGCATGGTACTAGCCTCCAGATGACTGGTGCTCCTAAATTTGGTAGTGAGAGTTCACATAGTAGATTTCTGTGCTCATCATGTTATATATATTTCAGATTTCTGCATATTGTTTTGTTTGCATGCTTAGGTTTGATTGTTTTTGTTTTTAATTTGTTTTGCTTTGTATTTTGCTTTTTTTTTTTTTTTTTTTGGTGGAGTCAACATACTACCTTCAGTTTCCTATCACCACTTTCCCTCTTCTCCAGATTCACTACCTTCCATTTTCTCTTCAGAAAAATACAGACCTCTAAGAGATGATAGCCAAACAGGATCAGACAAGATACAATAAGACAAGGTAAAGACCATCTTACTGAGGCTAGACAAGGCTAGCAGGAAGTGGATCTCAAGAGCAGGTAAAGGCATTAGAGATATATCAGCTCACCCTGTGAAAACTCTCACAAAAACACCAAGAGAGCAGCCATAACATATATATATATATATATGCAGAAGACCTGGTACAGATCCTTGAAGGCCCTCTGCTTGACATATCAGTCTCTGTGAGCCCATGTGAGAGCCCTGCTGAGCTGATTTAGTGGGCTATGTTCTCCTGGTGTTCTCCATCCCCTCTGAGTCTTACAGTCTTTCCTTCCTTCTTTCTCTGGAACCCCCTATCACTGAGGGAAGGAAGCTGAAGGATATGTCCAATGTAGACTTTCTCTCTGCATAATATCTGGCTATGGGTCTCTGTTTCTTTCTGCTATTGTAGGAAGCATTTCTGATGGTGACTGGACTAGGCACTTCTTTCTATATGAGTACAGAAGAATATCATTAGGAAACATGTTTTGTCAGTCATGTTTGGATGTACCCTAGTTCCCTGGTTTCTGGACCTCCAGGCAGTGATTGCATGAGCTTCATCTTGTGGCATGAGCCTTAAGTTAAATCAAACATTCCTTGGCCACTCAAATTTCTTCACCACCATTAGCCTAGCACAACTTGCAGGCAGGACAGGTGCTTTGCAGGGTTTTGTTGCTTAATTGGAATCCAGGTTTCTGTTTACATAGCCTGTAGAGTTCCTATATAAGGAGGGTTGAAGACTCCAAGCATGTACCACCTCAACTTCTCTCTATCCTGCAGCATTGAGGTTTCAAAATCTGGTGTGTTTGTTTGCTTGTTTTTTTTTT
>JADRCC010222105.1:0-10984 GCA_019843855.1 Hylomyscus alleni
TGTGTGTGTGTGTGTGTGTGTGTGTGTGTGTGTGTGTACGAACACATATGTATGCATACATGTGGTCTGGACTGTTATTCTCAGGAGCTGTCCACCCTGTTTTCCTGAGACAGGGTCTCTCTCTCTCCCTGAATCTGGAACTAACCTATTAGGCTAGGTTGGTGGCCAGTGAGCCCCAGTCATTTGCCTCCTCAGCTCTGGGGCTACAGAGCCATGTCCTGCTTTTATATGAGTGCTGGGAGTTTTATCTGAGGTCCTCATGTTTGCTCAGCAAACCCCTTACCAGCTGAGCTGGCTTCCCAGCCCTGAGATGCTGCTGCTTTTCTAGGCTGCTGATAACCTCTGCTGAGGACAAGTATGTGCAAGCAAAGCTCTGCAGAGGCATGCAGGAAGCTGATGGGCAAGGCAGAAACAGCAGTGCCTTGAAGGCAAAGGCAAGAGGCTGGGATGCTCTGCTTAGCTCTGCTTCTTAAAGGGATGGGAGTCTCATGGCCTTCCCTATACCAGGCTCAGTCTCCTCAGTAAACACATACCTCACTCAAAGTTGTTTAGGATTAGAGAAGGTGAAGTGATAAGATTCAGAACACCAAGGATGAGATACACCTAGAAGGAAGGAGTTGTTAGTGGCTTTATTAACTTAATTGTGACCTTAATCAAGTTCTCCCAGACCTTTGATTATTTTAAAAAAATATTTATTTATTGACAGGGTTTCTCTGTGATGCCCTTGCTGTCCTGGAACTCACTCTGTAGACCAGGCTGGCTTTGAACTCAGAGTTCTGCCTGCTTCTGCCTTCCAAGTGCTGGGATTATAGATGCGCACCATTACCATATGGTATTTATTTATTTATTTGTTTGTTTGTTTTTGTTTTTGTTTTGTTTTTATTTTTTTTGAGACTTTGTCTCACTGTGTAGACCTAGCTGCTCTAAAACTCTTATGTAGAGTAGGCTGGCCTCAAACTCACAGAGACCTGCCTGTTTTTGCCTCCTAAGTGCTGGGATCAGAATTTCTTTGTTTTAAAGTTTTACTTTTATGTATGTGTATATGTATGTATGTACATATGTGTGTGTATGTATGTATGCATGCATGTATGTATGTATGTATTTGCATGTGCATTTTGGTGCTTGTTGAAGCCAGGAGAGGGTGTCAGATCCCACTGAGCTGAGTTTCAGGCAGTTATGAGTCTCCTGATGTGGGAACTGGACTAGGGTTCTCTGTAAGAGCAGCAAGGACTTATTACTGCTGAGCCATCTCTCCACCCTTGATTATTTCATCTGCACTTTTATTTCCCATTAGTTCAATGTTGCTTTACTTTGAAAAGCACTTCCCTCTGCTTTAGGTCTCAATGAGATAACAACTAAGACACAGTCTGTGTGGACAGTCTTTTCATGAACTGCTACTCCATCGATGACTGTATACAGTTAGCACTTAATGAATCTTGCAGGTCCGTAGAAACCATCTGAGTATCCAGGGCTGGATTGTGACTTATTTTTGAAAAGGGTCATAGAGATTTGACTCAAGGAAAAGGAAAAAAAAAATGATCCCAGAGAGTTACTTTGTACCAATTTATCCCTTTCTTGATGCACTTTTTCTTTGATTTAATGAATGACTGATTCCCTAAGCCAATGGTGGAAGCCAGTCACTCATCACCAGCTTGCTCTCCCCAGTGAGAGAGTAACATCTTTAATGATGGCGCCTTGTCGTGACTAATGGAATGAGACCGGGAGAGATATCTCTTGAGGAAAGTTATAATCTCCACTTGAGTCTAATATGATACCTTAGACTGAAAGGTGCAATGGGATTAAAGCACCATCCCCTCATCAGATTAGAAATATTGACACATTTTAAACTTTAAGGTCTCACATCCATTGCCTTTTGATATAGTTTTGAACGGGGTGAATTCCCAGAGGAACGGCAATGGGAAGGCTTGAGTATCTGTGACTGGCATCAAATTGCTGCAAACAACATTCCGCTCCAATCCATCAAGTGATTGTGGAGCTTCTATGAAGCACAGAGCACTGTACTGAGCATTGTGGGAGAGACAAAAAAATATGAGGGGACATGGTTAGTGCCCATGCATCAGCTCTTGCCTACGTGGGGTCTGCATCAGGAATCTAGAGGCTGCAGGTGTCCCTTTGCAACCCTGACTGGATACTTTCTTGCAGTTCTAGGAGCCTGGACTCCAACCTTTGACTTCACAGCTCTGTGCCTGTGCTTGGGAGTCTGGACCTTGACACAGAGAGGATGATTTTCATTCTGCTTCTGTTACAGCAACTTTGACCACAGTAAGAGTGGCAGGCTAGTGACTTGCCAGCAACAAAAGGATTGAGGACAGTTAGGCATGGGAAAGCTGGGAAGGGTGAAGGCAAACTTTTGGCATTGAAAATGATCTGTGTTGCCCTAACATTTAAATACATTTTCCTAAGGTTATATGAGCTATTTCTTACCCTGTCCCCTTCATGGTCTCTAAGCTGTTTCATCACATCATTGGTTAGAGACTGCCTTTACAGTCAGTCTTTGTTATAGGCTATTAGATCAAGATTTCCATAGCAAGTAGACTCAAGTCCAAAGTTATTTCAAATGTTCCCACAGAGACTCAACTTGTTTAATTATGAAAACCAAACTTACTTAAGTCCCCTGAGAGAGCTTCCATGGGAAGAGGCACAGGGAGCCAAGCCACAGTCTGAATGCAGCTGCAGACAAGCTTCTACTTGGATCCAGTAGCAGCTCTTCCTCTTCTGACTAAGTTTTAGAAAAGCTGAGTCTTTGCACAGTCAACAGAGTACTGCTCTTGTTTGCATATGTATGTGTGTGTAGTATGTATATTCATGCTTGCTTATGAGTATATGGGTACATGTGTAGGCATGTGTGTGTGTCTGTATTCTTTCTCTCCTATCTATCTATCTATCTATCTATCTATCTATCTATCTATCTATCTATCCATCTATCTATCTATCATCATTTATGTATCTAATGTCTACATATCTATCTATGTATTATCTATCTTCTATATATAATCTATGTATCTATCATCTCTATCATCTATGTATCTATCTATTATCTATGTATTATTTATTTTCTATCTATCATTTATGTATTTTTTATCTATCTACATATTTATCTATGTATTATCTATCTTCTACATATATGTATCCATCCACCCATCCGTCCATCCATCCAACCATCCATCCATCCATCCATCCATCCATCCATCCATCCATCCATGTATCTATGTATTTATGTACTTATGCATCTATCTATGCATCTATGTCATATATTTCTATGTATCTGTCATTTATGTATCTATCATCTAGGTATCTATCTATGTATCTAGGGGTCTGTCTGTCCGTGTAAAGGCCAGAGGTTGATAATGGCAGCCCTCTTTAATTGTTTTCTTTGTTATTCAGTGAGGTAGGGTCTCTCACTTGACCCTAGAGCTTGGCAGTACAGCTAGCTTCTACTATTGAGCTTGCTTAAGGATTCTCTGACATGTTTTCTGGGCAGTGAAATTACAGGTGATTTTTCGTGTCCACCCAGCCTTTACATGGATGCTGGAAATCTGAGCTTCTGTCCTTGAACACTTGTGTGCCAGCTGTTTATCCAGTGGTCCATCTCTCCAGCCCATGGATTGGTGACCCCTCATGAGCCAAAGAACTACATCTGATTACACAGGGGTGATGGTTGGATATCAGGCATGAAACGAATATGAATTTTTAAAAATGCATTTTGTAAGCTTTCACAAGATATTTGGAATTGGACCGCTTCCAAGAAGCTGCTCCATTTCCCTGTCAACAGAGAAGGATCAGGTAATGTAGAGGTGAAACACAGCCATGCAATGTGGCATTTTAAAATACAGAGCAGGTTTCCACTTTGCGTCTTCCTTGAGGAGAAGGTGAGGGGTAGCGTCAGAGGTGTAGGGCCAGGTGTCTCTCCCAGAGATACTCATTTAGAGACAGGGAGATACTGTACTTTTATCGTGATTAGTCCCGGGTTAGTATCTGTGTGGTTTAGTATATTCTTTCAAATATCTTTGAAATGGATGTTCTCCAATATGCACTATGTTAGGATAGTAATTAGTCTCCCAGATACACATTAAATTTAATAGCTGCCAACATCTGCCAATCTTATTTCTTCTATCAACTTCCAATTTTCCTGGAGTAGCAGAAACCCTGAATAGCAATAGTGTGGGAGAGAGAGTCAACCCTAACGACGGACACTGCCAGCATCAGGGTCATGTAGCACCACTGCCTCTGATATGGGTCTGGTGCTTGAGCAGGAAATATGACACACCATCTCTACATCTCTGTCCATCGACATTTGTTAGCAGCAGGCTGGCCTTAGACGACGTCCATGCTGCATAGAGGCTGCAGTGTCTCTAGATGCAGTAAATACTGCTGCTGAGACCTGCTTCCCAGTGTTGCTGCTCTTACGCTTTACGTGGTGACCAACAAAGGCCGATTAAGAAGAGGACTCCCAGTGGGCTGGAGAGATGGCTCAACGGTTAAGAGTTCTTCTAGAGGACCAGGGTTTAATTCCAAGGACCCACATGGTAGCTCACAACTGTCTGTAGCTCAAGTTTCAGGGGATCTGATAACTCTCACACATACACTCACACACATACATACAGACAAAACATCAACGTACATAAAGATACAAATAAATAAGTGGGTTTAAAAAAAAAAGGTGGAGGGGGTTCCAGAGTCTCAAGCTGTTGCTCTTCTTTCTGAGGGAGCTGTTGAGGGTACACATTCTTTCTGTGTGCTTCTTGGATTGGCTTCTAGAGGGTGTATTTGCTCGTGGATGCTGGGTTGATCACTGCTTGGTTGGGAAGATTAGAAGTTTCGTACAGGTGAACTCATCTTGTTAATGAAACTTGGTTGGTTCCCAGCAGAGAGTCTCCTGGATTCTTCTGTGCTGTTTGGGCAGACTGTCTCAGTGCAGCAATAGCACACAGTAGTTATTTTCTGCAGTATGAGCAAGAGAAATGGATGAGTAAGGCCCTTTGGTCACTATGGGGTTGTATCTTTAACTTTTGCATCTTTATTAACACCTTTCAGCTCATGCATACTTGCGGGTACCACACAAAGCTTTCCAGGGTTCAGTGATGCTTTGTGTGCTTTTTTTTTGTTGTTGTTTAAAAAAAGACTTATTTTTAAACATTATTATTATTATTATTATTATTATTATTATTATTTTGTTTTTTCGAGACAGAGTTTCTCTGTGTAGTCCTGGCTGTCCTGGAACTCAGTCTGTAGACCAGGCTGGCCTTGAACTCAGATATCTGCCTGTCTCTGCCTCCCAAGTGCTGGGATTAAAGGTGTGCGCCACCACTGCCTGGAAACTTTTATTATTTTTAATTGTGTGTGCATGTGTGTGCACATGACTGCAGTGCCCATAGAGGTCAGAAGAGGAATTCTCCTGGATTTGGAGTTCCAGGCAGATTGTGAGTCTCCACAGAGTGCAGGTCCCCTGCAAAAGCAGCAAGTTCTCTTAACTGCCGGGCTATCTCTCCAACTTGCTGCACTCTTGTTTTCGAGGAGGTTGAGTTGTTCTCTGTGAGGGATGATGCTTCCTTGTCTCTGACTTTTTGACTGGAGAGCCTTTGGTATTGCCGAGTTCATGATGTGCTGCTTACATGACCCCGTGATAAGGAACTCTTCAATGCCCTGGTATAATCTGGCAATTGCTCTTACTTGGGACACCTGGTCGGTTTTCACTGAATGGGCGGGTTTCTGGTAGGGCTTACAGTGTGTTTTGCAGACAACTGTGGGAGGACATGAGTTATAAATCCTTCTTGCAGACTATAGGCTCATGAAGTGTGCACAAGGGCAGCCCAGTGTTCTGAGTTGAGGGTGGAATCTGTTCTAGAATGGACTCCCTAAATTGGAGATACCAATGTAAATACCTTAGGATAGTCTGAATCGGGGCTGAGGACAGAGCCCAGTCAATAAAGAGGCTGCTATATAAGCTTGAGGATCTAAGATAGGATCCCAGCACCTACATAAAGGCCAGAGATGGTGGTCCATGTGTTTAAACCAATATTAGGGTAGTAGGTCAGAGTTGGGGATCTCTGGAGCCCATGAGCCAACCAGCACAGTTGAACTGATGAATTCAGGTTCAGTGAGAAACCCTGTGTCCAAACAGTAAGGTGGGAGACCACCAAAGAGGACAACTGAGCTTGACCTCTGCTCTCCTTGTACATCTGCATATACATGTGCATATTAACACACACACACACAAGCACACCCCCCCCCCACACACACACACAAGAGATCACCTGAGTTAACATTGGATTTTGGAGTGGGTGGGTGGATGGATGGGGAATACAGATGAAAAAACAAATCTTTCTAGGAGGCTGAGAGTGTTGATAGTAGGATGCGACTACATGGAATTTACCGTGTGGTGTTTGTATATCCGTGAAACTTTAACTAATACAAAGGAAAAAAAAAACAACTTTGAACTTTCTGAGAAGCCTGAATATGGCTATGTGAGTTGGGGCGACTGAATTTGATTATAATTTTGTCATTTGATAGGCAAAATTCACAAACATTTTGCTGGTAATTTTAAATGAATCTCTAAAATGACTCAGTATGGGCTCTCTTTTGTTGGTAGCTTTGTAACCCCCTTCGTTTCACAAAACCATTAGTATGGATGTTAGGCTGCAGCTCTGGTCAGTTCCACAAGGTGTAAGAGAAATCCTATATTGCTTAGGATATTGTCTCAAGAAAATAAAAACCACCCCCTTCTCCCTGGAGTTTTCCTAATGACTGTGGCTGTAGGGAGAATGCTTTCTGGGAAGGGAAGGGTGTTCAGATGCACATATCTGCATGTGTTCTTACTTGTGTGTATGGTCCTTCTTGGGCTTATTCCTCTTCTTTAGAATGCTCTCCTGACTCAGAAGTTTAGACACCCAATTATACTTTGTACAGCTAATCTACACAGGAAGACAGGCAATGCCATACAGAGGCAGAGTCTCAAAGGGTTTTATGAATACTAGGAGAGCGTGCTTAGGATGCATTCATAGGACACAATTTTAAATGAATTGACACCCGAGACTGCAATCTAGGATGTAAAGACAGAACAAAACAATAAAGCAAAACAAAAACAAACAAACAAAAACAAACAAAAACCCAAGAAAAACCAGGAATACATTTTTGCTTGCTCAGAACTTTCTTGCAGTGAGGTCACGACCCAGCATGGAGACCCAGCATGAGAGAAACCAGTGTCTACAATAGCAGAAAGGAGCAAACTTAACACTCATCCAAGAGCCGGCTTAGGGAGAACACTTTTGTAAAATGATAAATATCCCAGCAATAAGAGAGCCACGGGGATCCTTTAACATATGACGGCTCTGCTCCAACATACTTCTGAGATGAGCACGGAACAGGGTCGCAGCTAAGGTAAATCAGAGCATAAATGCACAGAGACCAGCCACGCTAGGCTAGAGGTTTCTGAGGCTGGGCGTGAAGTGGCTAAGACAAACACTTAGCCCACTCAGCTGGGGATTAGTGTGGGACGCTGACAAGCCCGTCTAATTAGAACACTCTCAGGCCATCTGTAATAGCTGTGGGGAGCTGCTGTCGGTAAACAGTGTCTGTTCAGGGGGTCATTGCGTGGGGCGCCTCTCGGCACCAAAGGGAGGCTTGACTCCTTGTTCTTAGCAGTCATCTTGCTTGCAGCTCTTCCCCCAACACCCCAAGGAGCTTGGTGCCCTTCTCTAAGAGACACAAAGGATCCTGAGCTCATTGTGGCTGTCTCTGCGGGAGGAGGGTGAAAGATGACACTTGGAAACACACGAACTAATTATAACCCTATTTAGTTCCTGTGGGTGACTCCCTCCCTCAGTCTGTCCCCTTCATCCGTTCCCACATTTCATTCCTATTTGGTAAGGAGGGATGGATTATTTCTGGAAACGAGCTTTTCCTCACTCAAGCTCCCCCACCAGCCACCAAACACAGCCATCCTGTGGTAATTAGCAGTCTCCACCTTCAAAATACATTTTATGTGACTCTCGGTCAGGTAAATCTAAATTAGCTTATAAGACCAAGCAGAGCCCTCCCTATTAGCTCCTGGACCTCTGCCAATGCAGAACACTATTTTGGGAGTCGGGCCAACCAGGAGTTATTGCCCAGACACTGGGAGTAGGAGATCTGAAGACATAGGTAGTAGTGGGCTTCCTTGTTTCTTGGGGTCACTCACAAGTTCTGGGGTAGTAAGCAAAGGGTTAGTGCAGCTTGACTGTGGGGAAGGGAGAGGTGCCAGGCCAGCCAGCCACGCTCCTGGGATACCCAAGGGCTTGGAAGAGAAGAGGAAGATGCTCTAGGCACCTCTGAGGGTAGCTTGAGCTCCTCAGGCTAATTATGAAGGCTGAGATTAACTAGAAAGGGGTGGGGCTCCAGATTTCATGGAAGGAAAGACTACAGTGCCCTTGACCAAGTTATCTCTCTCCTTCCCAGAGAAGGGCTGGCTAACACCATCTCAGAGATCTTTTTCATTTCAAAACACAACTCTGAGGGATTTTCTCTGAGTCTATGGACTTCTCCTGAGATGTCTGCCCGACTTCCAAGAAACATCTGTGACCCAGATGGACCACAGTTACCTGTGTTCTGAGAATGCATCCTACTAAGATTTATTTTTTACCAGCTACTTTAACTGTCCTGCCCTCCAAGGACGGAAGGGATTAAACACGAAGTTATCCATTGTCCTGACTATAAAGAGATCATAAATGTAAACAATATGCAACATTTTTGAGGACCTACTAAGTGCCAATATAATTTTCAGGGAGGGAGGGAGGGAGAGGGAGACATGAGATAAAGAATAGTTCTTTTTATATTAATAAGACTTTCTCTGTCCTTAAGCAGTTTGCAGTATAAAGGAGACCAAAATAGACTCAAAGAACTCAAGGAGGAAAAAGACAGAGCAAAAGCTTGCGTCTGGATTGAGAGTGAAAAGATACAGGCAATGGCCCTGGAGATGGCCCAGCAGTTAAGGGCAAGTATGACTTGCAGAGGGCCTGAGTTCAGTTCCCAGTCCCCAGGCCAGGTAGCCCACAGCTGCCTGTAATTCTAGTTCTGGGGGCTCAAATTTCTTCTTATGAACTCCTGTGGGCACAGGGACATATGCATACCCCCCTGCCCTCTGAGTTCAGTTCCCAGTCCCCATGCCAGGTAGCCCATAGCTGCCTGTAATTCCAGTTCTGGGGGCTCTAATTCCTTCTTATGAACTCCTGTGGGCACGGGGACATATGCATACCCCCTGCCCTCTTCCCACATAGTTAAAAATGAAAACTAATCTTCAACATATCTAGGAGAAAAACTGACATTTGAAAGAACAGGTGGAGGAGCAGGGTCTTAGGTCTAGGATAGGATGGGGAGCCCTTGGAGACCCTTGACACTGGGATACTGGTCTTACTAAAGGTTCACCAGGCTTACATCCTTTTGACTCTGGGGAGGGCTGTCTTGGTTGTATTGCATCATGGCAGCTGCAGTATGGTAGGAGACAGAGAAGCCACATGGTGAGACAAGAGGCTAGAAGATATGGCCCAGAGGTCATTCTTGGTTTGCATTCTTACATGTTCATGGGCACTAAGTAGTCTCAGGAGAACTACTTAATCCCTTCTGATGGTGATGTCCCTACCTCTGGAAGGTTCTATCACCTCTCAATATCACTGCACTGAGGGCCACACCTCCAACAATACACTTCCCTCTTAGGGAAGAAGGCATGGCTATATTATAGAGCTCTCATACTCAGACCCTAGTGTGGCTTCCATGGCGGGCTGCACCCTCACCATGCAGCCTCCCCCCTCTCTTCCCTTCCCCTTCCCCCTGTTCCCCTCCCCCTGCCCCTCTCTCCTTCCCTCCCTCTGTCCCTTCCTCCCTCCCTCCTTCTCAAATCTCCAGGCTCGGATACCAAAACAGTCATAGCCTTTTTCCCTTTGAGAAAAATCCAGACCAGGGCAAAACTGTCAGAGGAAGCTCCTCCTACCCAAATTGCTTCTGAAATAATTGAAAGGGGTTCAGCTCACCCTGCTCAGAGCCATCTTTCAAGGTGGCAGTAGATGAAAGGACAGAGAGGGAGAGAGAGGAGAGAGGAGAGAGAGGAGAGAGAGAGGAGAGAGAGAGAGAGAGAGAGAGAGAGAGACAGAGAGACAGAGAGACAGAGAGACAGAGAGACTGAGAGAGACAATTATGAGCCTTTACAATGACAAAAACAAAACAAAACAAAACCAAAAATCTGAAAAAAAAAATCAAAAGCTCCGGGCTCCAACTCCTCTGATACTCGGTTCATGTCCATGGCCCTTCAGCCTCTCCACATTCCTGCTCTCCTCTTATCCATGGACAAAAGCCACACACTCCCCACTGCAGGACTTTTTCTCAGCGAACACTTGACCTGCAAGCTCCACAAACACTGGATTCAAGTTGTGGAAAGTGGAGGCAGCACAAGAGAGGAGTGAAGTCTTTTGAGTTGTTTGTGGTGTGGAGGGACGGTAAGCTGCCTCAGAAAACGCTCCCTTAAGAATAAGGATGTCTCTTATGCCACTTAGTGCTTGAAAGAGTCACTAGAAGGGCCAGTATGGAGGGCGCTTGAGGATGCCACATTCAATGACTGCCACAGGATGCAAGGTTAGTTCTGTTCTCTAAATCATCCTTCAGAAAATAGGGCTCTACACTGTAGCCATGTCAGCAAAAATAGTTTTTGCCTTCCTACGTGCTAGACAGTGGTCTACAGGAAGGGTTGGCTGATTTTCTTTTTCTCTAAGACAATAACCATTTACCAGATAACGACTATTTTAGATTTTCTAAGCCACCCATGGTTGCAGTTAAGAATTAACCTCTACTCAAATCGACCCAGTGGTGTGCATTCCTTGCTACCTGCTCCAGTGTTCTGGGTTCCTGAATGAAAGACACACGCACACGCACACGCACACGCACACGCACACGCACACGCACACACACACACACACACACACACACACACACACACACA
>JADRCC010222107.1:0-16640 GCA_019843855.1 Hylomyscus alleni
ACACACACACACACACACACACACACACACACACAAGTCTCTATCTCAGCATTATTCCTTTAAAATGCTAATTTTGGTTCGAGGAGGGATGGGAGGAGCTGGGGAGATGCTTAGTCAGCATCTTTGCAAGCATGAGGACCTGAGTTCTGAACAAGCCAGGTGCACTGCTGCTTGCCTGCAATGCTCCTGCTGGGGAGTGGAGACCCGATGATTACTGGATCTTGCTAGGCAGCTGATCCAGCTGAGTTGGGGATCTCTGGGTTCAATGAGAGACCCTGTCTCAAAGATAAGGCAGAGGAGCAAATGAGGAATGATAGTGTATTAGCTCACGGGGACAATTCGGGGGCTGTACCTTCTTGGTACTGTCACAAAAGGTGTTTTGGCTAGTCTGTACAGTTTCCCATCAAACCTACATGCCATTCATAACTTGGGTTTGTCTTGGAGGTCTCTGTCCAGACAATATGGAATGAGCTATTGCTATTGCATGCAGGGTTGAGCAGAGCAATGGCAACCTATGGGTTGTGGCAGTCAGTATTCACACTGCCAAGATGAAATGTTGAGACTCACCCGTGTGAGGTGACACACCATTACAATTCAGAACACACTTCTCTGTCCTGTCCTCTTCCCCCACATTTCTGCTTGAGCTGCTAAACCCAATCCACTGAGAAGCCACCAGACACGCTTCAGGGTGAATGTTTTTTAGGAGAATAGGAAAGGGTATGATGTCCTCTTTAATATCCCTTCCAATCAAATGAAATTAAGCAGTTTATTGGTTGTTTTACATCTGCTTCCTAGCCGTTGTAATCGGAATGCAGTTTACCGAGAAGACCCACAAAAGCATAGGCGCCTGTCTTTTGCCTTGTGGCTTTCCTACTGACTTGTGAGACTTTGCTTAGTGAATGTTCATTACAGTTTAACAACGTGTAGTGAGCATTCAAAATCAAATGTGCTGCTTAGGAAGAATGCCATCTTTCTATTACAGACATAGCCTCTCCTAGTCTATTTTGGGGCAATACAATAACACTAATTGACATTTTCTTTAAATTTGAAATTTAGGCTTTAATAGAGTATATGGATATTATTCACTTGAAATGATATTTCAATTGTATGTTATATTGGTGTGTATGCTCACCAGGGAGAAAGGTATTAATTTTTATATTCCTCCACACCTTTGCCTTTAATTTTTTTCTTGTAAGTCTTGGAGGTCTATATTGCAAACTTACCACTTCTGCAGCAGAAGTTCCTGTCTAGGGTTTCTATGTGTAGTTTGGCAAATGAGATCTGTAGATGCCTTTACTTGTAGTTAGCTTTGATAAAGCATTAACGAGAAAGGATGAGCGTTGGGGGGAGAGTTAAAAAGTATGCCTTTACTGTGTACCCTTGGTCTGTTTTATTTCACATCACGTGGAGACCTGGTGACATCTTGTCACACCCTGTGTAATAAAATGCCAGCCTGACATTTGAATTTTGACTGGGGAACTTTGTGTGGGAGAAGGGAAGAAGGAGAACAAATCTAGACTTGGCTAGGTGTTGGACACTGTTGGATGTCACATATGTGTGGCTTTGTGCAATTATGGGGTTCCACTATACTTATAAGGTAGGCATTGCTATCAGATGAGGAACTTGTGACCCATAATCAACATATATGCTTTTAGCTACAAAGTCAATACCCTGGGTACTAATTTCTAAAAAGAGACAATTGGAAAAAAAAAAAGAAGTTAGGTTACAATTCCTTAGAGAAACTTTGTAGTATTTTATTAGCACAATAACATCTTGCATTATTCTCTCAGCAAATGCTGCTGGCAAATTTTCATCATCAGTTCATGAGACAGTTTTTTTTTTTTTTTTTAAAGTTACTTATATGGGAAAGTACTTGTCGGGTATATTTTGTGCTTTCTGTACACTGACTTTGGAAGATAGACATACTAACTTGAGTAGTAAAAATGGTGACATGAATGCATTTATTCACTCTTGTTGTCTTTATTTATTTCGTGTGTGTATGTCATGCCACAGCATGCGTATGGTGATCAGAGGGCAACTTGTGGGAGTCAGTACTCTGGTAGCCTGTGAGCATCAAGGGTCCAGTTCAGATGGCCAGTCTCCGGAGCAGGCCTTCTTACCTACTGAGATACCTCACAGTCCCTATTTATTTAAATTTGATACATAGTTTCTCCACGTGGTCCAGATTTCACCGGAATACTCTATCCTCCTTTAGTCCCCAAGTGCTAGGTCTTACAGATGGGCACCACCATACTTGGCTCAATATACTTCTCAGTAAAATTATTAGACAAGCTTAAAGTAATTCATTTAGGTGAATAGTTTTTTCCACCAAGGTTTCAACATTTCCACAAGGTTTACTGCTTTCCTTGTTGTCCAAGGGTATTAGCCAGGAAGGCAAGAATTAAGGAGAACAAGGTATTGTTTTTCTGTTGTGAGCTGGCAAATGACTGCATTGTAGTGGGCATTGAACTGTTGCTTTGCTGCCAAACATATTATGTAATTAAAACCATATATCTGAACTCCCAGCCTGGCTACCAGTGGCCAAACAAAGGGACCTCCTCCTCCAGTAATGCTTTCTTCCCCAGCAACCTGATTGGGCTTCTTCTACCGAGAAAAAGGACTATCAATTCATATCAGTGAAGGAAATTGAGAACTGAATGCCATGGGATTTAATATTGTTGTGCTAAGTGCTCTACAGTGGCAGACAGTTTAAGAATTATTTGCTTTCCATTAAGTTGCAAGATTATTAGTAATACCAAATGCAAAAGCAACAGTAATAGAGGGTCACCCATCTAGCTGGCTCGGCTCTGGAAGGCAAAGCTGATTCTAGGCTTCGGTCTCGTACCTTTGACTTTCTAAAAATGCACACTTCTTAAGTGCGAATATGAGAAACCTATTGATACAGGTTTCCTCCCTGAAGAGGCCCCAAGTGGGTTAGATGCTGTCAACTTTATGGGAAAGTTAATGTTGTCTAAATATATCTAGCAATTAAAATGCATCAGATTTAATGGCCCACCATCCTTCATCTCTACAGTGTTTAACTTGCAGGCACCAATGGAGGACTATGGAGAAGGCATAACTTGTGTCCTGGATGTTAGAGTCCTTGGCTTCAACACAATGGTAGAGAGCAAGTAATTTGAAGAGAAATCGCATGGAGTGCAAACTGTCCACTCTGACAAGCAACATCTCTCTTACGTAACAGTGAAACGACACAAACAAACATCGACTGGACCAAAGTGTTCTGGATGCTCTTTTGCTACATCAAGGTTCACTTAATGCAAAAACTCTCATGACGTCTATGATGTCTTGAAGTAGAAGACCTGTAAACTTAGCACCTTAAGGCTTGTCTTAGTCAGGGTTTCTATTCCTGCACAATCATGACCAGGAAGCAAGTTGGGGAGGAAAGGGTTTATTCAGCTTACACTTCCACACTGCTGTTGATCACGGAAGGAAAGGAAGTCAGGACTGGAACTCAAGCAGGTCAGGAAGCAGGAGCTGATGCAGAGGCCATGGAGAGATGTTTCTTACTGGCTTGCTTGCTTCTCCTGGCTTGCTCAGCCTGCTCTCTTATAGAACCCAAGACTTCCAGCCCAGGGATGGCACCACCTACAAGTGGCCCTACCCTCTTGATCACTAATTGAGAAAATGCCCCATAGATGGATCTCATGGAGTCACTTCCCCAATTGAAGCTCCCTTCTGTGATAACTCCAGCCTGTGTCAAGTTGGCACACAAAACCAGCCAGTACAAGGCTTAAGGGTATCTAGGTGATGAGATGATAAGAGGCTTGTTTGTTTGTTTGTTTACAGAGGTCCCCAGCTGGTGGAAGGGACCAAGCCCAGTGCTTCCTGAGAGCTTACAGTGAAGCAGGAGCTTTCTGAAGCCAGGATCTTTGATGTAGTGTAATCTGATAGTTCTACAAAGCCACAAAAACTCAGTGAAGAAACAAACAAGCCAAGGCCACAGTTCACCCTCTTGCTTGTGGGACACCGGGGGCTCTGATGGGTGTATGGATGGGAAGGCCATTCTTGTCTTTTGGCTGGAGGGAAATGGTTGCATACGTTGTGCCATCCTGGGTATGATCCACAGCCTGCAGCTGCTGCCTCTTCGCTCACACGCAGACTAGTCCTGTAGAAGAGTGAGAGTGTTTGTGCTGGGTCAAGGGAAGAAGATGCTCTGAGGAGCAAAGCCAGTGGTGGTGACATAAAGAAGGGTTGGACAACTTGAAAGGAGGAAGAGGCTTTGGGAAGATGGGGAGGAGATGTGAGCAATGGTGTGTTTCTGGGCGCCATTGAACAGAATATCCCACAGGCTGCTAGTGATTTCTCAAGGGACTGACGGGTAGACAGTGGCCACGTGTGTACGGGATGTAGAGTAGGAGGAGGACTCGGTTCCACCACAGTGGAGAAGGGGAACATGAGACTGGAGAAGGCAAAATGCAAGACTTCCTATTGCCAGTATGAAGTTCAAGCTATCCAGCAGGGAATGTGGGTTTGTCCAAGGATGAGAGATTGGATTCTATTCTTCTCTTAGAAAGGTTACCTGGGTAGCATGGAGGGAACCTGTGACAGAAAGGTAAGGACTTGGAAGAGTCAGGGGAGTGAACAGCCAACTTACTGCCTTGATTTGATCATCTCTCCCTCTCTCTCTCTCTCTCTCTCTCTCTCTCTCTCTCTCTCTCTGTCTCTCTCTCTGTCTCTCTCTCTGTCTCTCTCTGTATTCCTCTCACTTTCTCTCTTCTCTTTCTCTTTGAAACAAGGTCTCACTATATAGCTCCAGCTGCCCTACCTATATAGACAGGCTGGCCTTGAACTCTGTTTCTCCAGAGCACCCGATCTGGGTAGACTTAATAAGTCTGGTACGTGAATATCACAATAAAGGACCACCGGAGAGTGGCTGTTCACCAGTCTGGGTATAGTTTACTACAGATTAACATTTTTACTCTTTTAGTTACATAAAATTCACATGCTGTCTGATCATAAATGAGAAATAACTACTGTCCTCTATGTGTGTCTCTAAAAAATAATTTGAAATTTTAGATGACCTTTGACTACTGAAAGAGAAAGATGATAGTGTTTATTTTATAAAAGTACACCTCGTTCTTGGTAGAATTAGATTAGATAGTTTCATTATCGTAGCATTCTGAAAATAAATGAACGTTTTGTGGATATTTTTAATCTACGTCGTACTCTGGACTCAGGGTTGGCTAACCTGGACTGAATAATTTTCAGCATTTTCTTGTCTTTCGGCCCAGGTAGACAGCCCCTAGTACTTGTGGTTTTTCTCATGTGTGGAGTAAGGCTCCTTCTTGGCGTGCTTACAGCGGGGGGGATGTACAGAGGTGAAAGCTGTTATTGTTACATGGTTATATTCCACAGTGGGAAGCTGGCAAAGACTTGAGACTCTTGAAGGACATTTGCCTATTAGTAGGGCATCTCAAGACTGAACTTTTATTTGAGTTACTTTTCTCTTATAAAATATAGCAAAAAAACCCCCTTCATTAAGATATTAACTCTTAGTTTTCCAAGGTGAAGTTCAAATGAACCTTAAGATTTCCGATTTGGGCTTTATAACCTTTGACACAGTGTCAGGGATCAGTGCACATATAACAAAATAGTGCGTGTGTGCATCTAGGATACATCACGTATGGTATTCAGGTCTCCTCCCTCACAGCATCTTTGGCTGTGGACTTGGGTGGGGGTATGAATGGAGGTGGGGTTCAGTTCAAATGCAGAGAGAACTCTGCTTCTTACTGTTGACTTTCTGACTTTCTCCAGTTAAGCCCCTGACCTTAACCCAGTATCTAAAACTCCATTACCATGAAACAAACTGAAATCATGTTTATGTTCTTTATAAGCGAGTAGAAAGTTTTTTTTACCAATCTTTACAGCTTTTCCCTTAATTTCAATGATGTTACTTAAATATGTAGTAATATAAAACTAGGCACAAACTCCAAGTGCTTATGGCACTGTAACCACAAGGCCAAGCAGGTGAAATACAAATACTACTGTCCAAAAATCAGTCACATAAAAATGAACAACATTCATTGCATTTATTTTGCTGAAACTAAATTCCCTCTGCAATGCAAATACAGTCCTTGTTATTGCAGAAAGCAATGCCGATACTTTTAATTTTTTTCTATCTGAACTTATGAATACCACCTGATTATACTGGTTGCAAACACACCATTTACATGGAATGTCCTCCGCGGTGATCCTAAAAATATAAAACCTAATTTTAGTGTTGAAATTGGTGTCATATTTAGGTTGCCCTCTCCAATTGTCCTTTTTTGATCTACATTTGTCCTTCTTAGACTGTTTGTGGTAAAGGACTATTTTTAGTTAGTCACAGGTTGAGCTGTAGTTGGCCAATTCATGCGACGTGTATACTAGGCCCGCCCTTGTCTCTATCCCATTGGTTGAGATGAGTCTACCAATCACAGATGAACATGAGACAATTCTACCAATCACAGATGAGCATGAGATGAGTCTACCAATGATAGATGAGCATGTGATCATGTCAAATGGCAGCAGGACTTTCTTCAGTCTTTCTTTTCACTTACCTATTTAACCAGGATAGGTAACACGTATCCCGCCCCACACACCACACTTAAAATAGTACTAAGTTCTAGTGTGCGTACAGGAGGATGAGTCTGAGCTCAGTAGCCTTGAGAGGGACTGCCTAAAAACGGACACATCACTTGAAAGGTCGAAAATGAAACAGTTTTCGGTAACTGCTTTTACCCCCTCTGTAAGCCTGTTCCTACTGAAAATGAAGTCTTATCTTGCCAGTCAAGACCACTTCAGTTCCGTTTCCAAAACTCTTCCGCAGTATCCCTGACTCTCAATGCTTCTCTTCTCTCCTGTCCCAAGACGGTAGTGATGTGAAGGGAACCGTCTAGTGTCCTAAGATGCTGGGTGAAGGACATTTTACCTCTTCACTGTGTAACCCTCACTGTGTCCGCTGCTCTGGATTTGGCATGTGTGGGACCTGGGCATCATGCCCTGGTATCTACTGGCATGAGCCTGTTCCTCTTGTTCCTTTGAATGTCACCCTGGCAGCTGATTTGCTCTTCCTGGGCCTTATCAGTGTATCTGCTCGTGAGCTCTGTTAGCCTGTGACCTTCCTCCATACCTGTCCACCAGCCTTTTCCTCCCTCTTGGGAGCCAGGGCTCTCTTTCTGTAAGTGCTGCCACTCTATTGGCCTGTGACCATGTTGAATATCGCCTGCTCTCAAATAGGGGACCTGCGTGTTAGGTGGTAGTATCTTTGGCTACTGCTTTCTCTAATGTGCGCAACTCTACGCAGGAGTTAGTCTTTCCTTTCGCACATGTCACGGAAGTTTGAAGCTGTCAGGATGTATAACATCTGATCTACCTGCTCTTACTTTTTAATTTTGTTCCTGCCCTAGGTCTGGAGTTGTTTAAGTGACTTGAAAATTTAAACTGGCGGAGACAGGGACATAGAGAGTGAATGAACGGTGAGAAGGGGAAGAAATTTCTGTTTCTATGTAAAGAGGTCATGTCTCTGAAGATCCAGAGGAAATAGAGACAAATGGCCCAGCAGCCCAGAGATGACGTAGCTTGAAGTGGACAAACAGTTCCCCCTCAATACCTTCTTCTAGCTGACATTGTGCATAGCCCCCTCAACTGATCAGCCAGTAATCTGCCCTCTATATCTCTTCAGCAGACATAGGCATGTAGGAAATGACATGTTTCTCCTCAGAATTAGCACCGTGTGTTTCCTAATAGATACTGATAGTTTGTTCTGAGATAAGAGTCTCACTCTGTAGTCTACACTCTCCAGGAACTTATAGTAATACTCCTGCCTCAGCCTTCCAAGTGCTGGTCTTACAGATGTAAGCCACCATGTTTGGTTTGATATTGATGCATTTTTAAAAAGTTTACCTTAAATTTCAAGCGAAGATTCATAGAAGAAATCACAGATACACTCGAGATTTCTTGTATGGATTTACAGAATTAATCACTCTCTTCTTCCCCCTCCACCCCTTTTACTAGCAAAGGATTGTTGTCTGATTTTTGTAGCCTTTGAATATAGGATCTAGCAGGCCATATGAAAATCTTGTACATATTTTGACAGAATAAGTTATTAGAATTTATGTCTCTTTTTGGGTACAATTCATTATGTAAACAAAAGACAAAGAATGATGTTTTTACCCATTTGTTACACTTAAAAAAATAGCAAAAAGGCAGAATTAAGACCTGTAGGTAAACATTTTATAATAATAATGTGGTAGATATCCACCGTTTGTTCTGTATGAAACCTGTGAATACTTCCCCTTCTTGCTATCTTGTGATGTCTAGTGTTTATATCTCTTCTTACTGATGTTCACAAATCCTACCAGGAAAGATCGAGCAGAATGCACGGATCTCACCGAGAAGCCAAAATGAGCTACTCACAGGAATTTCTACCTTGCTTCCTTCAGAAGCTTTGGGATTATTAACTCAAAAGAGTGGCATTCAAAATTGAGTTTTTCAGAAGAATTTAAATGTTTCCTTTTAAATGTATAATTTTCTAGTATGGAGCCCATTTTCATCAAATGAAACTCTTGGACAAAGCAATATAAATTTAGCTTCTTTGTTACTGTTTCACTTTTTTCTCCCTGTAATTTGAGTTATGAGAATGAAAATTGGCCAGGCTAGAATCAGGCACCCGTGGGGTGGCTGCTACCAACAGAGAATCTTACCTGGCGGTGTCAGCGAGCTGGTATGTGCATATACAGAGGAGAGCCTTGCCACAAACCTATAACTTCGTTACCTCCTACCTACAGACTTGTGAAGTTATTGAGTGCATTAAACTCTACATTCAGGGACCCCATGGACTCAAGCCCCTACCCTAATAATCACACTGGAAACAAAGGGTATGGCCAGTATATTAGTCTGATCAGGATGCTCTAAGGAAATGCCATGACTGGTAGACTGGGTAAGTTAAGTAAGAGAAATTAATTTCTTTATAGATCTGGATGCTAAAAGTTTTATTATAAATGGAGGTGGGAGGAAGGGAGGGGGAAGGGAGGGAGGAGGCTGACTCTGATTTAAGACACACTCTCTTGTGTGTCTTCTAAGGAGGAAGACATTGATCCTATTAGATCAGCATCCCACTCAAAACTCCAATTAGCCTTAATTACTTTCTTAGAGACCACATCCCCGAGTAAAGCCACGCTAGAGGATTAAGCATGCGCATGAACTTTGAGTGAGCACAGCTACCCGGTTCTGCAGTGAACAGACAGAGAAGCTTATTCAGGGGCTTTTATTACGTTTCTGTACATTTTATCTTTCAGTGTCTGGAAGCAACTGATTTTTGAACAGAAGATATCTTGTTTTAAAAACATGACCTCCATTTGCTTTCTCCTTTCATGTTTATGCATGTTCTCTAGGTGGAAGTTCTTGAGAGCCTAGGCACTAAGCAGGGAAGTCAGTGAGCCTTGTAAGGATTAGAATCCTGGTTGTCCTGGAGTCCCTTCAGGGATTGGTCTTCGTACTGAGGCTCCAGACAGCATGGCCTAGCCACCAGCCACTTTCATAGAGACCTCTCTTCATCCACGGTCTAAGGAATCGGAGCACTGGGAAATGGCTCAGTAAAGGCAGTTCCGTTTTTTGGTTAGACTTCGGTTACACTTAGCAGGGATATCAGAGCCGATACTGGAGAGCGCCTATTTAGGGATTTTATTTCTAGCAGTCAGTTCATGCAAATAAAATTTAAATGGTGCTTATACTGAGCAACATGTAGATGGTGGGAATGTATCCTTTATGGTTTTCCAGGCTGGGAAGTTTAAGATCAAAGTCTGAACGAATTTGGCGAGGGCTGCTTCCTGCTTCTAAGGCACCAGCTCATTGCTGTGGTCACATGATGGAGGGTGGGAAGGCAGAGGGCACTGGGGTGCTCTCTCCAAGCCCCTTTTAGGAGGACTCACCTACTAATGATGGCAGAGCCCTCATGATGTAGGCATTTCCAGAAGGCCACATCTATGGCTGGATCCCCATCCATTAGTTCTCAGAGGCGGTCCAGTAGTCTCTGAATGTCTCCTGGATGCTTTTTTTAAAAGGCAGGAGGTCAAGGACTTTTTCATAACAGTATCAAGACACTGTTTGCCTTTGGATGTGTGCTGTGCCATGAGTGCATTCCGTGGGTTTTCACGGAATATTTGGCAGGTGGGGACACTGATTCTAGCAGCAAAAAGAGTTGTCCATACAGATGCTTGCATCTCCAATGGTTTATTTTAATTTCATTATGTCCAGTATCTACAATTGACATAACCAAAAACTTGCAGGGGGTCCTTAGTACATTAAAGTCTTTAAACTAGAGTTTGAAAAGCGATGTTCTAGAATTTGTCATTGGCTGAAACTACGTGCTTTGATCTTGTTTTCAGCTGTCCTAATCTTCAGTCAACAGGAGTCTTCCTTACCCTGACTTATATAATCCTCCGATCCTCAAATCCATTGACTCTGCCCCCTGAGAACCCCACTTCTTCTCTCTGCAACTTTAATGTATGTCCGTCCACAGGACCATGTGATACCCTCTGAGGTATTATCTGTGCATCCATGTGTTCCCCATACCCATGTTTAATGCTAATGGAAGCTGAGGGCAGGGAATTGTTTTTAACGTATGTTGTGTTACTGTGGAATCATCATATCGAATAGTCCTTAGTAAGTCAGTCCATAGTGAGTGCTTAGCGAACATCTATCTGTCCATTGAGTGAGACACATTAAAGTCCCAGAGAGAAGCAGCAGCATTGAGGATCTTAATTTGAACAAGGAAAGAGAAGAAGGTCTGACTGAGACAGTGACATTTATGGGCATGTTTGGAGAGGTCAGATATTAAAACATACACGGGAAGAAAAGAGGCAGAGGCAACTTCCATGTCTGTCAGGCCAGCGGGGCTGGGGCAGAGACAGAGGATCAGGGGGTGTCACTGTAGGAAGAGGAATGAATGATCTGTAGGTGCTTGGGGACTATGCTCACACGTGAGGGTCCATTACTTTCGAGGCTTGTATTTGGACTCTCAGCCTCTTGATTCCAGTGGAAGGTGAACCAGGAACGGTTTTGGTACTCCGTCACTCTTCTTCTCTGTGCTAGTTAATTTTGAATGCCAGTTGACAGGATGTCAAGTAACCCGGGAAGAGGATCTTGATGAGGACTTAGCTAGATCAAGTTTGCTTGGGGGCGTGCCTGTGGGGAGAGTGTCTTGATCGTTAATTATTGTAAAGACCGAGGCTGAATATGGGTGACATCGCTTCATGGTGGTGAACCGCTTCATGGTGGTGAACCGTATAAGTGGAGAAAGCTAGAGATGTAAGCAGGCAGGTGGTAGGTAGGCAGCCTCTCTCTCCTCTGTGCCCTAGTCTGTGGCATGATGTGATTACTTGTTTGAGCTTGTGCTTTGCTGCTTTCTCAGGAGTGGACTGTGGCCTGGAATTGAAAGCCGAATAAACCCTTTCTTCCGTAAGTTGCTTTCCGTTGGCATATTTTACCGCAGCAGTAGAATGGAACTATAACCTCCTTACATATGGGGAGAATTGGGGAAGCTAAATAAACCTTCCACCAACATCCCCATCACCCAGCTGAGAAGGGCAGACGAGCAGGGAGCTTCTTATCTGCCTTTGGGTGTCGGAACACTGGTCCTTGAGAAATGCCTCTTGGTGATGGATGCTGGGTAATGCTTCCGGCTAAAATATACTTCCACTAAGGGTCCGCTTGATGCTATAAGGCAGGGAGATGTCAGAGGAATGCTTAACAGAGAAAAGCTTTCTCTTGACATTTACTCTGAGATGGGATTATTTTGTCAGCAATTGTGTTACAATCTCCTGATTTATGTCTGCGCTGCCCACTACAGTGCAGGGCGCCATGCAGATGCTTCTCCTTTGTAGGTGAACAGAAAATGGGATAAGAGTGAGTGGGCACCGTGCAAACACAGTGGCAAAGAGAAACAGGGCCTCATCCTCTTCCCCTGTGCAGAGACAAAACTATGTAAAGTCAAAGGTACAGCGTCTATATAGAACATTATCCATAAGTCATGTGATCTAATTGATTTAGGAGAAAATAATCTTGTTTATATTACACGTAAGATTAAGAACTATGCCAAAAGCAAGGTGGTTTTATAAACAAAGCTAAATAGTTTGCATATTTCTTCAACTGTACTGTTTGTGTTTCATCCTTGGATCTTAGAGGAATGCTGAAGGCCTTGTCTATCTAGAACCTCTCCTGGCCCCAAGATTGCTTTTACCAGTGTATAATAACATGCCAGTAAAATGAAGATTAGTGTGGATGGTACTTTTTTTTTTCTAAGTCAATTCAACACGCTCTGTTCACTCTGGGATGATTAGAAATGGCCTTTAATTGAATAATTTATTGTGCCATTTGGGTTTTTTTTGAATATCAAACACGAGAAATAAGTATTTAATCAATTTCTTTGCTTAAAGCAGTGTTACAGAGAAACCTATTAGGATATCTGTAAAATTATAGATATGCAATATATATGTAATTCATATATATGTATACATATATATATATATGGATCTACATTGTCCCTTTGTTTTAAGGCTGTATGTCATATGTTTATACATCCCTAACCACACCATTTTTCTCTTTAGGTGCTGTTGATTACATAGAGGATAATCTGAAATTTGAGTGTAATCATCACTCTTACTTATACTAAGGAAGTTGGCTTAATGGGATAGTGTTTTTTCCCATCTGAGCATATCACAGCTTCCCAGGCTCCCAGCACATGCAACTCACCATCTTTTTTTGGATAATATTAGTGTTCCTTTACTGCCTGAAGTCCTCCATTCCATTTGCTCTGGCTTTCCTACGCTTGCTCTTTCTCAGTTCCATGGGATCTGCTTGCTTTTTTCTTCAGCCTCCAGCACTGGACTATCTGAATAGCAATAGGTTTGACGCCACCGGATAGTTTGCTTGATCCCAAGCCCAGTGGGTTTCAGGCGTTCTTTCTAGAGCTGTTGATTTAGTAATCTAACTCCCCCACATCCCTCTCTGCAGATACTGACCAAGGCAGTCTCCGAGAGCGAATCGCAATCCTCTCACAGATTTGTCCTCATGCAACAGTCAGTTAGGTTTGGGGAGCATGCACTAGGTGAGAAAGTATTCCCAGAGCAGATTTCTATTTTCCATTATGGGAAAATAATCTTGAAAACTTGGCTTTAGTTCGGGACAGACAGGCTGGCTTTAATGGTGGACTTAGTTTGAATACTAATGCTGGCATTAACTGACTCCGTGCCCTTCGGCAACTCTTTGATCTTTCAAGTTCTTTCATAAATGGACTGCTGGAAAGTACACATCTCTGTCTCTACTGTAAAAATACCTGGTAGCGGTTGGTCCCCAAGGGAGGTAACTGTGGAAAAGTGGGGTCAGATTTGCACGGACAAATGGAAGAGTACACAGTCCCTGACCAGTGGCCCAGTATTGCTGGTGGCACAATGCCACGGACATTTCCTGAGTGTTTACAAACCCTAACTTCTCATCAGGAATAAGTGAGATGTTCCCCAACTTCTCTTGCTAGAGTAGACGCTTGACAATGCAGGAATCATTTCATAAGAACAACTGGAAAATAATTATGCGTGTAACTCAGAAAGCTAGATACATTACTTTGTGTGAAACTTTAGGGCTCTCAACACTATAGAATCACGCATACATTACTATGCATTAAATAAAAGACTTTCTTTTTTTCCTTTTCCTCTCTTTCTTTCTTTCTTTCTTTCTTTCTTTCTTTCTTTCTTTCTTTCTTTCTTTCTTTCTTTCTTCCTTCCTTCCTTCCTTCCTTCCTTCCTTCCTTCCTTCCTTCCTTCCTTTCTTTTTGAAGTAGGGTTTCTCTGTGTAGCCCTGGCTGTCCTGGAACTTGCTCTGTAGACAGAAAGTTCACAGTAATGTACCTGCTTTTGCCTCCAGAGTGCTGGGATTCCAGGTGCGCACCTCCACCTGGTCACAAGGACTGCATTTGCAGCCTCCTGGCTCCAGTTTGTTTTGCTGCTGATCTGTGGCTGGGTCTGACCAAGCTTTCCACTCCCAGTTTTTCATTTCTTACCTTCTTGTGATACCACAGGAGGCTTTCGATGTATGCCAAACCAAGACCACGAAGGTGCCAAGGGAGCTGTTATCTTTCTGAAGCATTAGAGAACCTGCAGAGATGCAAAGATTTTTATTTTGCTTCAGTATTTCAACCAATGGTTCCAGATAAAAGCAAAATAAGGCAAAAATAAGCAAGAAAAACGGAAGTCTAGCAAGGCTCCGTGTGATTGAGGTCTTGGAGATTCCTTTCATCTGTTCAGAGTCCCTCTGCTGCTGCTAGCATTTGTTATTTATAATCATTAGCAACTTCATTGCTCCCTGAAGCACTGATAGTAAAGTCCGTCTTTCGGACTTCACCATGATCCATGGCTAGCTTGGTTGAGCCAAGTCTCTGAGCACAAAGAGATAGGGATGCATGTTTCAGAGCTCTAGATTTGCTCCTGAGATCACAGCGGACCACCTTGCAAGGTAGGCACTCAGTCACAATCACTGCAGGATTCAGGAGCCTGCAGCCAGTCTTCAGCAGTTCCACACATCCCTGAGATCACTGGAATTATGGTGCACGTAAAGCCTTCACACGCAGCTCTTTTACTCCAGCATATAGACCTTCAGTGGAACTGTAAAGAAATCCTTCTGCAGCATGCTTTGGCTAAGCCCGTGGTAAGAAACTAGTTATTGAATAAGCAAGCCTTCTAGGAAGCAGGCGATCAGCATCCGTAGGATCTCAGGTGCCGTGGTCCATCGAGGCTTTGGGTGGTTGCCATTGGTGCCAAGTCAGTTTATTCAGCCAGCAGGCTCTGCCCACCTCTCCACTTCCTGTTCCTGGATGCCATTTTACAGCATCCTTTACTTTTTGCCCACACAAGTGCGCAGTCCAAGCCCTTTCCACATTCGTGAATATTTCCTACCTTCTCTGTGTCTCCTCCAGACGTGCAATTTCTTTTCTACCTCCGATGCAAACTTTGTCTAGTCAGTATTTTCTCTGGAATCCAGAACACTGATTATTTATTTATTTATTTATTTATTTATTCCTACAACCAACATCTTTTCTAGTTCCTCACTATCTGTCTGGGCATCCCAGCCAAGCTGTGACCCTAGCTTACACTCTACTGCTGTCTATTGCTGTCTTACTGCTGTGAACAGACATCATGACCAAGGCAACTCTTATAAGGACAAGTTTTAACTGGGGCTGGCTTACAGGTTCAGAGGTTCAGTCCATATCATCAAGGCAGAAACATGGATGCATCCAGGTAGGCATAGTGCAAGAGGAGCTGAGAGTTCTACATCTTTTTTTTTTTAATTTTTTTAAAGATTTATTTATTTATTGTTATATGTAAGCACACTGTAGCTATCTTCAGACACACCAGAAGAGGGCATCAGATCATTATGGATGGTTGTGAACCACCGTGTGGTTGCTGGGATCCAAACTCAGGACCTTCAGTAAAGCAGTCGGTGCTCTTAACCACTGAGCCATCTCGCCAGCCCGAGTTCTACATCTTTATCTGCAGGCTGCTAGCAGAATACTGTCTTCCAGGCAGTTAGGATGAGGGTCTTAAAGCCCACACCCACAGTGACACACCTACTCCAACAAGGCCACATCCACAGTGACACTACTACTCCAACAGGGCCACACCTCCTAATAGTGTCACTCCCTGGGCTGAGCATATACAAGCCGTCACAATTGCCTATGAAAACTGGTGCCGCAGAACTTTGGTAGGTAGGTTTTTGGGGAGAGATAAAGCCATGTTCAGCAGATGGCAAGCTTATTTGATCACAGACCTCCTTTGCAGCTGAGGCGTCTTGTTGCAGGACACAGCTCAGAAGATGCTTGGAGAAATGCGGCTTGAAAGGAGCTATCAAGAGCAGGTGTTGATCCTCTTGACTCACAAGAGCTTCCGTGCTGCAGAGTGCTTGATTCTGAACCTTCTGCTTTCTGTGTTGTCAATCCGATCAGAGCCTTGATTCTCCACTCTGAAGTCTGGGGCCCTGCCCCAAAGCACCTTTTTCTCTAATCGAGTCAATCCAGCATTTATTGAAGGCCAACTGCATGTCCTCTGTTGTGGTGCTTGCCAGAAACAAAATAAATTAGCCACATCTGACCTTGAGAAACCTATTATACGGTACGGTGATCATTTTATAGAGTTGGTACTACATGAAGCCAATTATTTTTTTCCATCTTAGGACTAAAAATGTATGGAAAGGGGATTTATTCTCTATCCACTCCAAATAGTAAAGGAAGCCCTAAGGGAAAAGGAGGAAGTTGTGAACGAATTTTAAAAAGGCACGTGTGTGAGAGAAAATGTCATAAGTTACATGAAAATTTAATAGTCTTACATGTAGAAATGTGCCATAAACAGAATTAAAAGGCAAGTAGTGAACTAGAAAGAGTATAACAGACAAAAATTCACTATCCTGTATAAAACAAGCACATAGTGGCACCTAGTAAATCACAGGGCCCATGAATGAATGAATGAATGAATGAATTAAAAGCAATAAGGAAAATAATTTTACCAGTGGAGTAAAGATATGAACCCAGGGCATGGGGTATGTCACATAGGCACACACACACACACACACACACACACACACACACACACACA
>JADRCC010222232.1:0-15823 GCA_019843855.1 Hylomyscus alleni
AAAAAAAAAAAAAAATCAGAAAATGCAGTAAAATGAAAACCTTACCAAAATTAATGTGATAGCCACATAAAAATCAAAATAAACTGAGCAATGAATAATTCAGAAAATAATCCATTTTGTGTTACATTTTTTCTTGTGAATAAAATAATAAAGCAAATGATATTGCAAAAAATACTAAAGCAAATGATAAATCAAAAAATACTAAAGTTTAAAGCAAATGATATTGCAGTTAATTCAAGTATGAAGGTTGTTCTCTTTGTAAATGTATTATTCAGATATTATTTCAACATCAATATATTTGTGATAAAGAGTAGAAATAAAATAGAAGCTAATTACTCTTTCTAAGAAGAGCTGATTCTATAAATGTTCTCTCTTTTATATTTTGCCTCATAAAAAAGTTGAAGATGTTTAATATGTTTATGTATACTTATATGTACCTATACACATATAAGCACATTTCTTTAACTTGAATTACAGATATGTCAAGACTCTCAAATATCAGTGGGCAGATCAACAATCAAGATAAGAATATCCTTGCTAGAAAAAAAATGCAAGTATTACAGAATAGAATTACCTTAAGAATTCACAGTCAGATGTGATGTGTGTGTTAACTGCTGCGAAATATGATCAGGTAAAATGGTTTCAAAGTGTACAGCAACAAATTCCATCCATAAGCAAGATTAAGCTGCTTCGAGACAAAAAGTGTATATGTTGACCTCAGTTTTTCCAGAGAAAATGCCATGACTTATAATTCCTTGGAGAGTATTTTCTGTTGGCTAGTAAGGTATAATTTATTAATTATCTAATAGGGATGATCAAATGGCATTCTAATAGATACTATATTATAAACAGTCTACCATGAAGCAGTAGGACTTGGACTATATTGAATAGAATTGTTTCTCATGCAAAATAAAAAATAAAAAACAAAATCAAGCAAATAAACTAAAAGAACCACCATAGATACGGACGCTCCATCAATGAGTTCCTTTCAATGACCATGGTACTACTGTTGAGATAAATTAATACATATTTCTCTATTTTTGTTTCTTTTAATTTTTTTAAATATTGGTAGCCAAATTGTGTATTTAAGAGTCAGTATTGCTGGGCAGTGGTGACACATGACTTTAATCCCAGCACTTGTGAGGCAGAGGCAGGCGGATTTCTGAGTTCAAGGCCAGCCTGGTCCACAGAGTGAGTTTCAGAACAGCCAGGGCTATACAGAGAAACCCTGCCTTGAACCCCTCCACAAAAAAAACAGAGACAGTATTTGTTAAAATAATATAAAATTGGCTATGTTGTTTCTTTAAATACACACATATAAATAACATAAAATATAACACAAGAATTCTAGATAATATATATTTTATAAAAAATATAAAAATATATATTATAAATTATAATATATATTATAAATATATATTAAAATATATTATAAAATATATTTTATAAAAATATATATGTATATATGGAGGGTGGGGGGTGGGTGTAAACTTATATTATTCATAAGTCTATCATGTCATATCCCCAAGAATGTCACACTCAATGGGGGTCTAATTGTAGTCAATACAAATTTACAAAATAATTTTGAATATACCATACTTAAGTTTTTACATTGTATATGAACAAGTTAAAAAATTTTTCTTAAACTTTTTGTTATTTTGACCATTTTTATGTTTGTACAGTGAACTGTGACTATACACACCTCACTTAGACTTCCATATTCTCTTCTCATTCCTTTTGGATCTTTTTTTAGAAGAATAACACTTCTAAATATGTTAATAAATGTATGTGTAGAGAAAAATAAATGGTCAGTAACTGCTTCAAAGTAATCACCTGTTACATGTAGAATATAGGTTAATATGTTCTATGAAAATTCATTTAGAGGGTACTGGTAAAACACTAAGTAGTTGAGAACAACAGCTTACGTTTCAGGGGACGTGAGTTTAATTACCAACATTCATTGTGGCTTACAACCACCTGAACTATAATTTTAGGGGATTTGGTGACTTCTTATGGCTTCTGTAAGGAAAATCATGAATTTGACACAAGGAGATACATGAAAAGTAAACATGAATGGAACATGAAATACTACAAGTAATAATTTTGCTAATATAGTACTTAAATAATACATTGATGTTATAGCCATGTGGTTTTATCCAAGTTTTAGGATTCTCCAAAGGAAATAGGAAATTTCAAACAAACACTCTCCCCAACACACACACACACACACACACACACACACACATACACACACACACAAATATCACACACACACAGATATATATGTACATGTAAATATATACATACGCACACATATATATATATATACACATACACACATATGAATATATGTATATGTATATATACATATATACATGTATACATATATGCATACGTGTATACATATATATGTATATATACACATATGTGTGTATGTATATGTATAAACATATGTGTATATACATATATATACATATATGTGTGTGTATATGTGTATGTGCATGTGCATGTGTATGTGTATATGTATATGTATATACATACACACACACACACACACACACACACATATATATATATATATATATATATATACACGTGGGTATGCATATGCATATGGGTATATGTACACGTAAAAAGGGACCTATCATGAATGCCCTCTGAATGACCCAACAAATAGCTGAGTGAGATGCAGATATTTGCAGCCAACTAATGATCAGAAACTGCTGACCCCTGTTGTTGAATTAGGGAAAAGCTAGAAGAAACTAAGGAGGAAGGCATCCCTGTAGGAGTCTCAATTAACCTGGACCCCAGAGATCTCTCTGAGACTGGATCACCAACCAGGCAGCATACACCAGCTGATATGAGCTGATACACCAACACATATACAGCAGAGGACTGCTGGGTCTGGGTTGAGTCAGAGACGATGTACCTAACCCTCAAGAGATTGGAAGCCCCAGGGAGTTTAGAAGTCAGATAGGGGTGGGTTGGGGACATCCTCGTAGAGATAGGGAGGCGGGGAGGAAGTATGGCATGTAGAAGAGTTGGAGGGTGTACCACAAGGGGACCAAATTCTGGAATATAAAAAAAAATAATAATTTTAAAAAATAAAACGTCCAAAAAACAAGGTTTTAGTAATATCATACCTTTCCTTTGTTTTAAACTAAAATTAAATAATGATATTTATATTCAATACAGACAAAGCATGCTAAGTAAACATATGTGGCTTATGCTACCATTTTTGATGAACAGATTTAAGACATGACATTAATCAACATCATTTGGAATGATTTTTTGTTCATCTCTGGGGAAGCACTATTATATTTAATTATGATCGCACAAAGAGGATGTAACAAGAGTACACACATACTGAATGGTATCCCTGTGGTACTCATGTGAGAAAGAGGTAAGAATATGAAACTATGGCAAGTATCATGGCAAGAAGAAAGACCTACGCTTAAATAACCATGCGATGGTAAGAATATCATATAAGATAGCTACGAGGGAGAAAGGAAGTCAAACTATTATAATAGTCACACACCTTGTCTGATGAGGATTCTTAGTTAGGCACCAGAATTATGAGCATAGAAAACAGCAATGAGAATATTTTTACAAAATATTAAAAATGTACATAGTGTAAGGTATTCAGCTGTCTGTTGGACATCAAATAGCCTGGAGTAAGAGCATAGGTAATATTGATGGGCAGAACAGCCGGCTATGCTGTTTATTTCCAGAAACAGAACATTTTATGGAAGACATCTATTTAGCAAGCTACAAGGTCAATTTTAAATAATTTAATGTAAATTATATATTGCCTGATATGACAATGATGTCAAATGATCCAAATTAATAAGCATCAGGGTAAGTCACAATGCTTAAATTAGGGAAGAAAAATAAGGTGTGTAATATATTTGCCTGAGTGCAAGATGACAACATGTCATTATTCAAAGACATGATTAACAGGAATCAATGGTTAGTATACATTGTTGAGCAGAATAAGTCTAAAATTAATAAATTAATAATACAGTGCTCATAATATTTGTGGATTATTAAACAAGCTCTAAAAAATTAGAGCTGCAAAAGGTGATTATAAAAAGAATAACTAAATAAAACTGTTCCTAACTCAAAGCTGAAGTTAATCTGTTTTGTATTGAGGATGCAGTGAGAACATTTACTGTATATAAACCCAGAGGGAAAACTGATTTTGTATCAAGTGATTACTGTATTAATTGATATACTATTAAACACTGTTATCTATCTATCTATCTATCTATCTATCTATCTATCTATCTATCTTTCATTTATTTATCATCAATCTATTATCTATCATCTATCTAATTATCATCTGTCATCTATCTCTTATATATCTATCCCTCATATATCTAGTTATTTATAGTCATCTTCATCTACAAACTCTCTATATTTGTATGTATATATAAGCACAAATAAGTTGAGATCCTATATGTACATTTACATTTGTATAATTTATATCAGTTATTCAACATTTACTGCAATATTTATTATAAACAATAATAATCATATACAACATAATCCAACCTTAAATTTTTCCTGTGAATATTTTATCTTTGCTACATTGATTCATTTTTCTTGAGTTCCATTACATACTGGCAATTTCTTATGTTATCCATATCTCCAATTCTTTTTTTGTTTTGTTTTGTTTTGTTTTGTTTTGTTTTGTTTTTCGAGAAAGGGTTTCTCTGTGTAGCCCTGGCTCTCCTTGAACTCACTCTGTAGACCAGGCTGGCCTCAAACTCAGAAATCTGTCTGCCTCTGCCTCCCGAGTGTTGGGATTAAAGGCGTGTGCCACCACCGCCTGGCCATATCTCCAATTCTTATCTTTCGTTTGAAACGCTAGTGACTGTCTACTTTCAAATTTGGCATGTTCAGACAATCCCATTAAAGATAATACATTTAAAGGAAATCAACAACCACAAAACCAAACCCAACTATTTACATTGACCCACTGCTTTTTATTTCTTTATTTTCCTTGGTATTGTTACTGGACATTTTAAATGAATATATAAATGCAATCAAATACGTTGCTTCCCGTGTCTAGTCTCTCCCCTGTTCCCTCCTTCTGACCCTTTCTAGTCTCAATTTCATAGCCAATTTTCCTTCGAGTTTATTGTTGGATGTGTGTGTGTGTATGTGTGTGTGTTTGCGTATGTGTGTGTGTGCATATTGTGGATTGTATGTATAAGATTCGGTGAGTCAGCTAGGCAGTGGTGATGCATGCCTTTTAATTCCAGCACTCGGGAGGCAGAGGCAGACGAATTTCTGTAGACCTGCCTGGTCTATAGAGTGAGTTCCAGGACAGCTAGGGCTACACAGAGAAACTCTGTCTCAAAAATCCATATAAGGGTAACCCTTTTGTTGCAGGTCATTTAGTACTTTCTCCAGGTTTGGGTAAGGTATTCCCAATTTTCTCCTGGTAAGAACACTCATAATGTTTTAATTCTTCCCTCTTAGCAGTGAGTCAGGGTCACTCGTCTGCATTACCCTCAGTATTAACTTTCTGAACCTCTTACACGCAGTGGCTTCTCTTTTCCTGTACTCTTGTTTCCATGATTGTCTCAAGTTTTAAACTGTTTTTACGAATGTAGAATTCTTTAATTTCCTTATTTCTTCTTCATATCATGTACAGACAATATTGATAAAAAGAGCTCTTTTATTTTAAGTATTACCTAGCAAATATAAAGTGCTCTATTAGTATTTACTACTATACATACTTGGAATAAAATGAATATTCTATTTCAGTACTAAACATTTTGTCTATTAAACATATTTCAAAGATAAAGGTTGAATAAAATAGTGATATGCATGATAGTTCTGCCAAACCATATTCGTTCATGCCATTCTTTAAAAATATATATTCTATTCCATATTTTAGTTCTTTTAGGCCTTAATCTTGGTCAACATTAAATGGATTTTTTTCTATAGAATTTCACTGAAACATTGCTCTGTTTAAACCAAGAAATTTTCTATTCACATTTTCAGTAGCTAATTGTGTCCAATTATAATGATTCTAAGGTGTTGATAATGTTTCACCTCAATCTCCACCCAACAACATGCTCTCATTTACTAATAAAATTTTGTCTTTGTTCAAGATCTTTTCCTTGCACTCATCATTAAGGAGTACACACGGTGGGACTGATGGCTCTGGCAGCATGTGTATAGTAGAGGATGGCCAAGTCAATCATCAACCGGAGGAGAGGCCCTTTGCCCTGTGAAGGTTCTGTGCCCCAGTGTAGGGGAATGCCAGAGCCACTAAGTGGGAGAGGGTGGGGTGACAAATAGGGGGAAGGGAACGGGGTTTATTCTTGTTGTTTTTTGTATTTTTTTGGTTTTTTTGGAGGGGAAACTGGGAAAGGAGAAATCATATGACATGTAAATAAAGAAAATATCTAATAAAAAAGAGTAATTTCAAATCACTATTTACAAAATATTTTTACTAACCTAGAAATCTATATATTTTTTTTGAGACAGGGTTTCTCTGTATAGTCCTGGCTGTCCTGGAACGAACTCTGTAGACCCGGATGGCCTCGAACTCAGAAATGTCTGCCTCTGCCTCCCAAGTGCTAGGATTAAAGGTGTGTGCCACAACCACCCAGTCTAATGTAAAAATCTTATAATAAAATTGTATACACTTATACAACTTCCAAATCAGTACATACATGGTCTACCAATATCACTAGAAAAAATGTCCTTATGATATCTGCTTCTCCCCTCCCTTTGATTATATTTCTGATGTTGGTGGTCATCTCTGAAACTGATTGATGTGTCTTGCTACTAGCCTATGTTCCAAATGAAACTTCTTTTGAACTAATTTTTTCTTGTATGCATTCAAATGAATTTAAATTCTTTTTAGATAGTAATGAAGCAAACTTTTTGGTTCTTCCTTGCTACAGGACACTTTGTAGCTCTTTTATTTGTTCTTTCTACACATATAAAATATATACTTTTATCGATAAACAAAACTAAAAACTTAAACTCATATTTAACTGTTTGTCTCTCATCTCACTTCAAAACTGTATATGTAAAATATTAACCTGATGAGGTTATCTCTTGTTTAGATGGAAAAGAAGCAAAACCAGGAAAATGTCATATTTAATATTTTTGTGATCCCAGTGAATAAGACATATCTGTTTTCATTTTAGTAATTTAAAATAATTCATTCCCAGGAAAACCATACAAATTGAATAGAATTTCATTATAATCTCTAATTATGAATCTTATGTGACTTAAGAACTAATCACACCCATGAGTAAGAAAGCTGTAAGATTTACTGATACTCAAGACTTTATTTCAATTCCAATTAGTTTTCAACAGCAATTTGTTTGAAGTGTGCCATCAGGGAGTGAGCCTACTGAAGTGGAATGTGTCTAATTATTTCTGTTGTATCCCTAGTACCCACTAAATTTGCCACAGTTAAGTTCATGTATCCTACTCAATTGAAATATAATGATCTACATTAAGATATTATCTATTTCATAAGAAAAATGAGAAAAATTATATATATGTGCCTCAAATATTAATTCAAAGTGGACATTTTATACAAGTGTTACTGAATACCAAAAACTAAAAGTCTTTGTAATACTTTCACAGGTATGTGCATAGTATGGAATAACATTCTTTAGGATAACATGGAAACTTAGGTGACTGTGTCAGTTTGTAGTAAATAAGATAAGAGGAAAAAATCCATTTACTGTTGTCACACACTGGTCTATCTCCACTGTTTCACAGCATGTACCTTAACGTTTCTTGTACAGGTAAGTCATGCTTTATTTAATTTATAGGAAGTTTTTTATTAGGAACATGATATAAGTCTGCTATATAATGGAGGCAGAGTTGAGTGACTTTATCTAAATGATTGGTTTGATCATCAGTCTTTTGTATTGATAACATGTTGACTTATTTATTTGATTAATTCAGTAAACTCTGATCTCCTTGCACTGCTTTATGACTATTGTTGCTCTAAAAAAATGTTGTGTTGTAAAGGTAGTCATTTTTTCCTTCTGCAGTAAATAAAACTATCCCATCATTTTCTAGCAATCAAAGTATGTGTCAGTTAGTTAAAATCCAAAAATCTATGTACACAAAATTGAGAAATTATATAAAGACAGATATAACTCCCTCTTGAAAACATGAGTTATTAATTGTTCACATATAATATTTTATTTACCAAAGATGTTCATTGACTTTGTCTCTATGTACATAATAAGAGGAAATTGGCTTTTCTAAAATTCTTCTGATTAATCTTTTCATTGATATTCATACTAGGGCAAATAAGCAGGTTTACTTTTTACTCTGATTTATGGTGAAGTCTTGCATACGATATCACACAAATAATAAGAGGCATAAAATCCTTAGTAGGAAAACCTCTGTCTCATCAGAGTGCACATTGAAACAGATTTTGTTTTTCTCTTATAATGATTTATTTTGATGCAATAGGTAATTTCTAAATAAAAGAGTAGAAGAAAAATCCTATTAAAGAATAAGAATCACAAAACACTAACATTTCTTGAACAGTTTTTAGTAACTACTTTAAGCTGATTTTAAACAGTTGTTTGATTCTCCTAATGATATTATCATGCATCACTAATTGTATCTTAATGACAAAGAAGGAAGGAGATCAACTGACATGATACTTGCCACATACCACTCCTATATTTTGAAATGTTAAGATTAGTACATAATCAGGCTCCACCTATTTCCACTCTGGAGTAGTGTAGTTGTGTATCACTTTTGTTAGTTATTGTTTATTGACATAAAAATTAGGTACCAGATATAATCTATTCAAAAAACTTATGATTGTAAAATTATGGAAAGACCTTACTTTACTAGTTTTGACTTTTCTCCAGTAACTCTAGTATTTTCACAAAGTACCTCACATACATCACCTTTTCAAATCTTGGAAAGTATTTTGTGTGTTTCTGTTTGTAGAGTCATACCAAATGTCACTGTAATGTCACATGAAATATTTCTGTGAATGTAGTTATATTGTAGACTGTGCCCCCTCTGCTAGTCACTGAGTATTTGCTTATTTGCGTTTAATATATCTTCTTAATTAGCTCTTCCAAGTATTCTTACTTTATTTTATTAGTTTGGATACAGAAAATATTTTTGCTCTCTGAAATTAGTCGAATGAATACAATTCCAATAAGGCACATTGCCTTCTTCTTATACCTTCATAATTAGGAGGTATTTCATCGCACTCGATTATCTCATGGTCAAAGCTTTTTCTTAAGTGTTCCTAATCTACTTTTGACAATAAGTTCCTAGGGTTCCTTTTAGCTGATTTTCTTTGTTTTTGTTTCAGTTTTTAAATATATGTTGTCTGTTCTGACTAACATTGAGAGTGAACTTGGCTAGGCTGAGTGGGTTTAGTTCAAACATTTTGGGAGGTATTTGTGAGGCAGTTCCTTTTATGACCTCACCATTTAAATGTAATGTTGGCAAGCCACATCCAAATAGTTGGAAATCTTAACAGAGTAAAACATTGATCTTACTCTCAGTTATAAATAGAATCTTAAGGATGCTGACTGAGCAGCTACTGCTCCATACTGCACTACAGTGTTGTAAAAGGAAAAAGAGAATGTAAAGAAAGAAAGGTTGGTGATATGTTTATGTAAATCCCGATGTGGTTTGCCTGCTTTTCAAGCACCACCCTTTATTTATATTCTTGTTTAGACATGAACCAGCTTATATCGATAGCAAAATATTAAAAAAAAGGTAAAAGAAAAAATAACATCTTGCAAAAATAATCTCTAAGATCAATATGTATTATTTGTATGCAAACATGAAGACTCTTGTTAGGAACCCTAGAACCTGTATACAGTTGGGCATGTTGGTGATTTTAGATCATATTAGGCTCCCTTTCAAATGATGGGAGACAGAGACAGGATAATTCCAAAAAGTGAGCGTTTACCCTAGCTAGCCTCTGTTATACAGTGTGGAATAACACAGATCTTTTATGAAACAAGGCAGAAGGCAAATAGCAATAACTGAAGTGGTCCACAGAACTCTACAATTATACCATGTACATGTTCATAGTCACATACAAGTATGCACACACACATACACTTACAGGTGAATGCAAAAACACACATTAATTAGAGTGTTTTGAACTTCATCTGCAGTATGGTTTCTCTTGAGTCACTTGTTTTCTGTCAGCTTTAGAACTAGAATTCTGATTGGATTTCCTGAAGTGAGAAGCTTGTCAAAACGTATGCCCCTGAAATTTTGATTTTCCAGTTTCTATATAAGTAATAGCAATTCACTGCAATATATCACTCTTTCTCACCCACTCATAAACATACACAAACACGAACACACAAACACAAGTGTGCACGCACACATATACAGACTGCTTTACTTTATCATTTCTGTTTTTTTTTTTCTGGGATTTCTCCATTTTAGTGGGAAACATATGGTGCTAAATTTTACATGACATGGCAATATTTGAACAAGAAAGTAGTCTAGAATTAAGAAATTAATTTAAATGTAAAAGTTATTCTTTTCTTAAACTACAAATCCTGATAGCTTATCTTACAGTGTATCAATATTAAATCTTATTGAAATTATATAAATATTATGTTTCAAAAATATACCAATTATGTTGAGATGTAACAAAAACTAGTAAAGTGTTATTTTACCAATCTATAATACTGTAATTTTTGTATTTATAAACTTTATAATCTAATCTTTTTTTTCTTATTTTTTTTCTTTTTCTTTTCTTTTTTTCTCGATACAGGGTTTCTCTGTGTAGCCTTAGCTGTCCTGGAACTCACTCTGTAGACTAGGCTGGTCTCAAACTTAGAAATCTGTCTGTCTCTGCCTCCCAAGTGCTGGGATTAAAAGCATGTGCCACCACCGCTTGGCTATTTTTTTCTTTTCTTATTGTACTATTAAACCCACTTTGGATTTCTTTAATTTGTGTGAGTGTGTATGTGTGTGTGTGTGTGTTTAATGCAATGGTACGTCTTACACTCTGAGACCTGTTCATTTGGTGATTCTTATTCATGTACTGTGATGACATAAAAACTGAAATACCTGGCTGGGCAGTGATGGCACACGCCTTTAATCCCAGCACTTGGGAGGCACAGGCAAGCATATTTCTAAGTTCCAGGCCAGCCTGGTCTACAGAATGAGTTCCAGGACAGCCAGGGCTATATAGAGAAACCCTGTCTCAAAAACAAAACAAAACAAAACAAAACAAACAAACAAAAGAAAGAAATGCCTGCTAAAATTAATAAATAAAATGCTAACATCTTCTTCATAGATATAACTCATACTCAAACAATGATCAGACATTATACCTTGTTTTTAAATCCTTGAAGGTATTAATTATATACTTTTTGCTATTTATAAATTAACAAGAAATTTTTATGAGGCTAATGTAACAATAATTTTGACTTCTAGATTTAGACAGCAACATGGGACTCTCAAATAGTTCTAGAAATGAATAAATTTTGTCAATGATATTCTTAAAAATGTTTTAATATAGAAGAAATATAAAATGCAGACTTCATTGTATAATATAACACTCCAAAGCATATTATCAAGGCATATTTATACATATACAATTCCACCTGAACAAATGTATATTTCTTGAGGCTTTTTAAAAATTTTGTTCACATACTCTCTTGCATTACCTTCTGTTAAAGATTTCATGTCAAATTTGACAAAAATATACTAAAAAGCCAATTTTGATAAATAAATATTTTACCTGGAGTAAAAAAAAGAAATATTTGTATAATAAATAAAATATGTAAATTACATCAAAGTATATAAAATAGAGATGCCTATCAAAATTTAACTGACAATGATAGGAACATTTGTTTTGTTTTCTTTACTTCAATAACAATGAAATGACTTCAAATATTTATATAGTAATTAACACATTTTAATTACTGTTTAAATAAGGACCTATTAAAAAGTGATTGTGAAACGCTAATTTATCTCCTGCCATTATTGAATATTAAAGTCATAAAAGTTGAAATGCAGCAAATACTCTCTGTTAAGTCAAACATATTTCCTGCAATTGTAACACAATTAACCAATTTAGTATAAATTTAGTGTGTGTGTGTGTCTATGTGTGAGTGTTAAAATAAAATATTGAAACTTATAAGAAAGATATCTTTGATTTTTTATTTTTATTTTTATTAAAGTTTGTTTTATTTTAGATAATATTTTCTAATTTCTGATTACAATTTCTTCTCCCCCAACTCATCTAAGTTTCCTACCCATTAGCCCTTCCATGTAGATAGATATGCTTTCTGTCTCTTGTTAGAAAACAAACAAACATGTATTTCAAAAATATTAAAAAAGAAAAGGAAAGAAAACAAATGAGTTAAAATAGAAAACAATAAACAAACCAGATAAAAAGAGTCACAGACAAAGCGTAAGAAACACATAATGTCACACATTCAAAAACACAAGAAGTGTTTTTAATTCATTAATTTATTTTTTACACTCCATATTTTATTCCCTCCTCCCCAGTCCACCCTCTGACTGTTCCACATCCCATACCTCCCCCCGCAAACCCCTTCTCGAGGAGGATGCCCCCACCTCCCATCCCACCTGACTTCTAAACTCCCTGGAGCCTCCAGTCTCTTATGGGATAGATGCATCATCTCTGAATGAACACAAACCAGAAGTCCTCTACTGCACGTCTGTTGGGGGCCTCATATCAGCTGGTGTATGCTATGTGTTCGGTGGTTTAGTGTTGGAGAGATCTTGGAGGTACCCATTAATCGAGACTGCTGATCCCCCTACAGGGTCGCCCTTCTCCTCAGCTTCTTTCAGCTTGTTCCTAATTCAACTACAGGGCTCAGCAGCTTCTATCCATTGATTGACTAGTCCAGCTGCTCGTCAGGTCTTCCAGAGTGCTGTCATGCTAGGTCCCTTCCTTTTCCTCAGGCTCCTCTCCGTTTCCATCCCTGTAACTCTTTCAGACAGGAACAATTGTGGCTCAGAGTTGTGACTCTGGGATGATTTCTCCTCCCTCATTTAATACCCTGTCTTCCTGCTGGAGGTGGGCTTTATAAGTTCCCTCTCCCTACTGTCAGGCATTTCATCTAAGGTCCCTCCCTTTGAGTCCTGAGAGTCTCTCACCTCCCAGGTCTCTGGGTGCATTCTGGAGTGTCTCTCCAACTTCCTACCTCTGGAGGTTGCCTGTTTCCATTCTTTCTGCTGCCCCACAAGGCTTCAGTCATTTTTGCTCACCCAATATCAGATCAGCTTCTCCTCCTCACCCAGTCCCCTTTCTCTCCCGAGTCACTACCTCCCTCCCTACTTGTGATTTCTTTCTTCTCCCTCCCGAGTGGGACTGAGGCGTTCTCACTTGGACACTTCTGCTTGTTGACCTTTTTGAGTTCTTTGGACTGTATCTTGGGTATTCTGTTCTTTTTTCCCTCCACTTATTAGAAAGTACACACCATGCATCTTCTTTTGGGTCTGTGTTACCTCACTCAGGATGATATTTTCTAGGACCATCCATTTGCCTGCCAAACTCAGGATGTCCTTGTTTTTAATAGCTGAGTAGTATTCCATTGCATAAGAGAGACACATTTTCTGTATCCATTCTTCTGTCGTGGTACATCTCTAGTCAGGCTCTCACAAATAAGGCCGCTATGAACATGGTGGAACATGAGCCCCTGTGGCATAGTGGACATCTTTTGGGTATATTCCCAATAGAGGGACAGCTGAATCTTCAGGTAGATCTATTTCCAATTTTCTGAGGAAACTCCAGATTGATTTCCACAGTGATTGCACCAGTTTACAATCCCACCAGCGATGGGGGAGTGTTCTTTCTCCACATCCTCGACATGTGCTATCTCCTGAGTTTCTGATCTTAGCCATTTTGATTGGTATAAAGTGGAATCCCAGGGTTGTTTTGATTTGCATTTCCCTAATTATGAAGGATTTTGAATATTTCTTTAATTGCTTCTCAGTCATTCAAGATTCCTCAGTTGTGAAATCTCTATTTAGTTCTATACCCCATTTTTTTTGATTGGGTTGTTTGGTTTTTTGATTAGCTTCTTATAACCTTTATACATATTGTACATATGTAGGCTTGAGGTACAGAGCACATGTCCTCTTCTCTCAGCATTGCAACCTCATGTGGTGCATATATTTGCAAGCTCTGTATGTATTGCTACAGTCTTGTGAGTTCATATGTGATTGTATCAGGCCACATTTACCAATTCCTGTCCCTTGGTGTCATTTGTTCTTATAGGGTTTCTGCCTCCTCTTTTATAGATTTCCCTGAGGGGAAGGAAAATCTTATAGAAAAATTCAATTTAGGACATTTCTCACTCTGTTCATTGTCTGAGTGTGGGTATCTCTATATTTATTCTCTTCTACAGAAGGAGGAAGTTTCTCTGATGATGACTGAGCAAGGCACTTATCTATGAGTATAGCAGAATGTCCTTTGGAGTCATTTTATAGCCACATTCTGTTACCAAAGCAATTTTCTTTGGTTTGGTTCCTGGCCTACCTATTCTAGAGTTCGTACCCATGTATTCAGTGTACTGTATAGGTTTCAGCTTATGAAGTAAGTCTTAAATTCAAAAGAGATTTTGTTCTTTATTCCACAAGATTTTGCCACCATTGTATCAGCCTACCTTGCATATAGGCAATGATTGTAGATTCAAAGTTTTGTAGGTGAGTTGGTATTTACTCAAATCTTTTTGCAGTGTGCGAAGTACTTTTCAGTACCATGAACAGTAATGCATACTGTTGAATGTAGGCACCAGCTTCACTTTGGTGTTTTTGACAAGTGTTTTAGGTGTTGTCTGTAGCAATAGGACCTTACTGTCAGTTTTTAAATAGTAACCAGTAGCCTTGGCAAGAGTCTGGTTTTGGCAGGGTGAACTTTAATGGGACTCCTGTCACAAACCTTGATTAGACCTAATCATTCCTAGTACTTAAACCTCATTTGGATATGAGAGATGTCAACGTTGGGTCATTTCCTCCTTTATTTGATGATTTAATTTTGAACAAATTTCTATATGTATGCTTCAGGAAGCTTTTTATTAGATTTATTAGATTAGTTTTCTATGCCACAATCAAATTATCCTTAATATTAGCTACCTTTCCCATAGTTTGTCCTTTTCCTCTTCTTCCATATTCCTCCTTGTTTGTTCCTCTTGTTCCTAGACTCAATTTATAACTATCTATTCTAGTTCCCCTTCCTAGGATAATCTACTTTCTGGTTATCCTTATTCTCTATATAACCTCTTAGACATAAGGATTAAAATTTGAAACTAATGGCTAATGGCTAATGGAGAACTAATGGCTTTACAACTAACATTCACATATAAACATATTTCTTCTTTCTGTGTCAGGCATACCTCACTCAGAATGACTTAATTTTTTTTTTACTTCCATCCATTTATCTGTGAATTTTATGATTCCATTTTTTAAATAGCTAAGTAATATTGTGTAAATGTACCACATTCTATTTGTCAATTATTCTGTTTGACGGGTTCTGTTTTTTGGTTTTTGTTTTTTTGTTTTTGTTTTTTTCTACTTTCTGGCTATTATAACCACAACAACAATGAATATGTTTGAGCAAGTATCTCTGTAATAGAATGTAGCATTATTTGGGTTTATGCTCAAGAGTGATATTCCTGAATCTTGAGACAGATTGATGTCAGGTTCCTGAAGAACCAGCACAACCATTTACACAGTCCATCATCTCTCCTTGAAAAGCATCGCCCAAGGTCTTTGAATGCCAGAAGTTGAGTTTCAATACATTTTTGTTTGAAGACTGCATTTCATAAAAAAAAAAAAAAAAAAA
>JADRCC010222260.1:0-11125 GCA_019843855.1 Hylomyscus alleni
ACAAACACCAAACCCACTAAGGTAGCACACAGCTAAGAGAAATACATATGCTAGGAACTCAGAATTTCTTTAAGTTTAAAATGGTCTCTAATTAAACAGCAAGTCCTCTATGAACAATACTGGAAGATTCCAGTGCTTTAAGTAACTGCAAACTGTCAGAGTTTACTTTTGCAAGGCTATACTTTTGAAGCCATATATAGCTTGATAATAGCATGAAATATGGCAGATGCTATTTGATAATACAGAGCTATATAAGTCTATTTAAAATAAGGATTAGAATCTGACTGCCAATTTTCAAATGTTAAACTACAAAAGAAAAACTTATGGAGTAACCAATTTATATAATTGAACATTAAGTGAGACTTTCATTTTCTCCTGTGTTGTGTCACTTTAATTGCTACATTTCAAGTGTGATACACAGATATCACTAGAACCTCCAAGAAGACTATCATCATGAAATAAAGGAACCGTAACAACCCCACAGAAAATCGGTTGCAAGGCACAGATACTAAGACAAAAAAAACAGCACAAAGATAAAAAATGGGCAAATGATATACAAAGTCCAGGTGCCATTATGAAATGGGAGGACTGTTGTGAAGTAAACACATATATCAACCTGGGGTTTACTATTCAGGAGCTTTCTCCTTAGTCATCCATCCAAAAGTCTCCTGAAAACTGATTGCACTGCTCTCTAAAATGTTATTACACTTTTATCACCCACAGCCTCGACTCCAGATGACTTCTGGCTGTTCCAAAAAAATCAAATCTAGACTCAGCTGATGAAAATTTATGACCTTGGAAGACATTCAAAGCAACAGTCTTTCTTAAGGCAATCCTTTAAGAAGGGGAGTAGGGGCAGAAAAGATAAGGGAGGAGCTTAACTTTGAGAAAAGGCAGGTCTTAGAAAAATAAATACCGTCACTTCCCAAGGAGGTAACCTCAAAAGAGAAGCACACTGTGCAATTTGGGTTCATTCTAAAACAGTTCTCACTCAATTGTGGTCATAGTTTTCCCGGCATGAACCAGGCATTCTGTGCTTATGTGACTAATAGTAACAGCAAAATCCAGAGGCCAATAAAATATTGCTATGGGAATTGGCCAGTGTCGGTCAAGTAATGGTCAGTTACAGTCAAGTCTTTCAACATAATGTAGAAATAGAGCTTGTTTTGTTTTGTTCTGTTTTGTTCCATTTAAGATATTGTCCTCTCATTATGCCACTGACAATTGACATTCTCACAGCCAAAACCTTAGAATGCAAATCATATTTTGAAGGCATTTTCTGTAATTAAAAATGGCTGCTTAGAGGCTGAGAATTTCTCAAGGATAATGTTGCTTTTCACTTCTCCCTTAAAGATTCAAATGGAAGGGAAGTGCAGAAATCAAGTACTGTAATTGGAATTTCATTTGGTCTGTCACCCCTTTTCTAAATTTATTTAAGGATTCTAGATTGTACTGACAACTTTTTAGCACCAACATCAAGGAAAATAATAGTTCTTGGTGTTTCCACATAAACACATGCAATCAAAGTCAATATGATATACAACCGCAAAGGAGTGTCAAGAAACATTAAATATGTAAATACTTCTTACAACTAGTTTCTCATCAGAATGCTCAAGTAGTGGTTTTGAAGACTATTTGGAATTTAGGTATAAGTGAACTCCTTTAATACCACTCCTGCTTTTATCAATAACCAAGTCTCTGGTTTTTAGCAGAGCTCATTATATTCCCAGAGAAAGGAACACAGAGTGATGAGTGACCTCTGAAGCAGGGTTATGTCAAGCTCTACCCTTGACCTGGCCCCTCCTGTCACCTGAGATGAGAACAAGACACTGTCCTTGGACTCTGAACAGACTAGACATTATACATGTTTGAGTCATGAGTTCTTCCTGTGATGCTATCCTGCTTTGCCAAAGTAAGAGAACAATGACAGTTCCAGAAAGCAAAAATGCATAAAATCTGGAAAGCATTTCCAACTCCTGGAACTATCAATTTTTAATAGTCTTTTCAAAAATAACATATATAAAATAAACAAATGACTTCATGCAATGTCAATGTCTCAAGAAAATAATAAAAACCAATATTCAGACCTTGGTTCTAATTAAAGGAGAAGTTTTTAAAAAATCATATTACTTGCTTCCCAACCACTTATAAAAATATTGGAAAATAAAACTTCTCTATAGGGGTGAAAAGAGCATTGGATGAGAAGCATCCTATTGGTGACACTATAAAAACCATGTAAGGGTAGCAAAGAGAGCTAAAGAGCCATTACACAGAAGGAATTAAAAAACAGATACCAAACAACAGCCCTTGGCCCTTCCATTGCCAGCTAAGTAAATGGAACAATGTTCTTCTCTTGGAGATACACTTCCTCTTGGAAAATGATTATTATATATTCTGCTCAACTCAAAATCCTGTTGAAAACTTTAAGCATTAACACAAACATACAAGCACACACACACACACACACACACACACACACACATTCTAGAAGTATATGCTAGTTTCTGTATTTAAATGCTCTTTAAAATATTTTTTATTTAAAATAATCATTGTAAATGTATTCAATTTTTAAAAAGAAAACACTTTTCATTGGACATTTTAGGGAAAAGATATAGTTTAATTTGTTCACTACAGATTTACTTTCCACAACTGGATATTTACCAGGTGTAAGCAAAAGTGATATACCTTTTTTTTGTACACTACTGGTATTCATCCACTAAGTTATGAGAAGTGTGTGTGTGTATATATACATACATATATAACCAGTTTTTATCTCATGAAAATCCCATCATTTCCTGGCTAATTACAAGACAGAGTGTGAGAAGGAGTCTAAATCTAACTGAATATTTACCAGTAGTAAGCAAAAGTGATATACCTTTTTTTTGTACACCACTGGTATTCATCCATTTAGTTGTGGGAAGTGTGTGTGTGTGTGTGACATGTACATATATATATATAAATAGTTTTTATCTTATGAGAATCCCATCATTTCCTGGCTGATTACGAGACAGGATGTGAGACGGAGTTGAAAATGATTGGCCAGAATAAGGCTTATCATGGGATTAATCCCTTAACAAAAAACAGCAACTTGTTAATTTTTAAATTAAACCTTTTATTTTAAAAAGTTTTTTAATTAACTATTTATAGTGCTTGAAAAAGTTAATTCCCAGGTAGTATGTTAAATGTTGCGAAATGTATTATACTTTGTGGTGTGTTGCTATGCGGTTTGGGTTTTATCAAAATTACAACGGGGGAATGAAATCCATTTGTCTACATTTAAAATTCCTCATCTCTACAACTCAATATTTTTCCTTGATGCATTCTAAATGCCCTAGTAGAAATTATTTTGAAAAGAAACCATTAAAGGTATGCTAATGACTCTGAATTGTGACAGATGCTGTGGAAACAAGCCTGATGGCGGAGGCGCAGCACCATTAACTATCTATCATAAAGTACTCTGGCTCGCTTATTTGTTACTGCTGTGTAGCTCAAGGAGGGAGGAAAACAGCAAGAGTTTCTCTTTCTGAGGCAAAAAATCATAAGCTGCTCGCTTATTCTAATGTCATGATCCCCACTGTTTATCTGCATGATAATTAGGAAAATCAGAAGTGGTGAAATATTATTTTAACGTGATTAGAATCAAACCACTCTAAAGACTAAGGAGAAAGCCCCAAATGCTTCCTTGGTGGGCCTCCATTGTAAGATGCTAACAGTATGCAAAAAGAGTTATGACTTCATGGATGACTGCAGATCCTGGAAACAAGCGCTGTGGTGTGTGTGTCTGTGTGTGTGTCTGTGTGTGTGTGTCTGTGTGTACGCGTGTGTGCATGTGTGTTAAAGGTAAGTACAACTGTCTAAGTATTAGCAACTCCTGAACTGAAGAAGCCATAAGCAGGTGTGACACCTATGGCCAGTCTTTAACATAATATCGAATAAGAATTATGTGCCCCTAAGGGAAAGCAACAAGGAAAGAGAGCGGCGATATGATGAGCAATGGCTGCTATATAACAAGCTTAATACACATGTTACATGTGGCAGACTCAAAATTATTCATGGGCACCCAGGCCTTAGTCCAAACAAATGCTCTTGCTCTCCGCACCAAGACTGTCTTGAATACCAGGCTGCATCACGAAGCTTCAGAGGAAAGGTGGATGGGTAGCCTCTCCTCTCACACCCTCCTCGACCATCAGCTGTTTACAGGAGGACCACAAAAGCCCTTGTCCAGCTCCACCTCTAGTCTATACTAGTGCATATGTACTTTCCAACAGCTCATAAAGGGACTGTTTCTTTTTTTTACTTCGCACACTCCCTCACCCCAGTGCTGCATACTGAGCCCTGGGCATACTGGGCACATATCTACCACTGACCTACAACTTTAGCCTGCAACAGATGATAGTCTGTCTTGTTTTTGTCTAGTCTGGTCTGGTCTTGTTCTTTTTGTCAGGATGTATTAAACCCAGGAGCCTCTTTCATGCTGGGCAAATATTCTACAAATGAGCTACAATCCCAATTGTTGACAAGGGACTCAAATGACTAGATAAAACTTGAACCTATGAACCCCAAATCTTACAATTCTCCCTTTGGTATCTGCATCCATAGTTGGAGGAGAGCACAAACCAAGTACAAGTTCACAGCTTTAAAAGCTGGCTACAGATTTTAGTACAATCCATGAAGGAAGGGAAGCACAGCGCAGAATTCAACAATAAACAATCCATCCAGGAAGTGTAAGGGCAAACATACTCATGTTGGCCATGAATGGGTGAATAAGTGACTCGTTCACTTTCAGAGCAAATACAATAAACTTAGGCAGTATGAAGCTAGCTGATCATGGGTGCCTGATAAAAAATATTACAATATCCAAGGCTCAAAATCTGCACTAACAATTTGCCAAAGGAGTCAAGTTATAGACAGACTAATAAAGCCAAGTGCACATTACTCACGACTTTAAATGTCCACCTTCAACAGCTGTTGGCCCCTTGGCAATAAAGAAAAAATGAGAATGGGAGGTGACAGTGAAATACTGCATCTTTAAAAAGACCTTTGAAGTGCTCCAAAGAGGTCTCTTATAGCTGTCTAGAAAGCAGAGAAGTCAATATAGCCATTAAAAGCATGTGGAAATAAACTCAGTATTACATTCAACACCTCACGTCCTTTTCCCATCCGCTGCCTACTCTGGCCAGTGAACAGACTATTTAAATGGCAGGTCCTTCCCTTATATATAGAAGCCCAAGAACTAATGTCATCTGGGCTCTTCATCACAGGAATTCCTTGGTGACACTCCATAAAAAGGGCTGTAGGAAGTCCATACTACATAATTGCTAACAGCCTTCCTAAGTGATTATAACCTTCTCAAATACTATGCATTTAATAGATTGCCAAAGGCAGTCAGATTTAATGAAGACTCTGAAGATATCAAGCATAGCATACAGATCCTGGGCCTGTCACCTGTCTACTTTGAAGGACCTATGTCCATGCACAGTGAGGTCCCTGCATTCAGAAACAGTTCTACCATCTTCCACACTCATAAGGTCTCCTGGATCTTATGTTCTATCGCACACAAGAGACTTGACATTTGCTTACCCATAGCCGCGCAGATAGGCACAAATCACCATTATCCCAAGATTTGGTCTAGGGGCCAACCAAAGAGCTTCTCAGTTGCATTTCCCCAGCTCCTACTAACCACTTTAATCTGCTAGCTTGTTCAGGGCTCACTGGAGGGCGTGGACAAAGTTATACAAATGCAAATATAACTACCAAAAAGCCAGCAAAGGCCCAGTTCTACAAGGGCCTCCGAGCAGAGCCCAACAGAGGCAAAAGTTCCCAAATTTTGTCATTGCCCAGGTACATCACCAACAGGTTCAAGTCATGAAAGAAACTTTCCCTAAGTGGGCAGTGGCAGTGCACCTCTATAATTGCAGCAGAGGCCGGCAGAACTCTGTGAGTTCAGAGACAGCATGGACTACATAGTGAGTACAGTCAACGCTATAAAGAAAGGAATGCCCGTTCCTCAATTTATTCTCCTCACCTTTCCAAACAGATAATTACAGGACTGTGGACAGATGTGGACTCACCCCACATCTGGCTGTCACTGTTATGCATGCCTGTCTCTGTTGTCACAGTCCAGCTTTCTATATCATTTACAAGGCAGGATAAAAGTATGTCCTAGTTTTTCATAAACAAAGTACAGACTGTCAGAATTCATTAAACGTGTTGATTCAATTAAGACTATACTGTCCAGATGTTTGTTCAAATACCAGTCATAACTATAGTTATTTTGTTTTTGTTTTTTAAAATGATATTAAACTCAGTATACTTTGAATAAAACATCTCTTCCATACTGAGTATGTGACTATATTATTCCACTTGTGATAATTAATATTGTCAATTTGATAGCATCTGGAATAAGGTAGGAGACAAGCCTCCAGGCATATCTGTAAGGGATTATTAGGATTAGGTTAACTTTAATCAATGTATATTAATATGTTAATGTATATTATATTGTATTATAATAATATACTAATAGCCCTTTCTTAGTCAGGGTTTCTATTCCTGCACAAACATCATGACCATGAAGCAAGTTGGGGAGGAAAGGGTTTATTCAGCTTACACTTCCCCATCACCAGAGGAAGTCAGGGCTGGAACTCAAGCAGGTCAGGAAGCAGGAGCTGAGGCAGAGGCCATGGAGGGATGTTCCTTGCTGGCTTGCTTCTCCTGGCTTGCTCAGCCTGCTCTCTTATAGAACCCAAGACTTCCAGCCCAGGGATGGTACCACCCACAAGGGGCCCTACCCCCTTGATCACTAATTGAGAAAATGCCCCACAGCTGGATCTCATGGAGGCACTTCCCCAATTGAAGCTCCCTTCTGTGATAACTCCAGCCTGTGACAAGTTGACACACAAAACCAGCCAGTACAAGCCCTAAAGGAGAGCCATTCCCTGGGCTGGAATCCTGGGCTGTATTAAAAAAAAAAAAATGCTAGCTATACAGGTGTTCATTCCTTCTTCTGTGACTTCCCATCCATGACCTACTGAAACCTCAAACAACCTCTCCTTAAGTTGCTCTAGTCAAGGTCTTTTACCATACCAATGAGAAAACAATATACCACTAGACATAATAAAAACAATTGGGCAGACTTTACTCAAGGTGGGTCATGATGGTAGAGACTTAGCCCCACCACAGGGAATAATTAGATTAATCTACAATTCAAACAAAACAAAAAATTATGGACTTCTACCAAAAAAGTGAGGATGATCCCCAGAATATAAAAATTTATAAAGAAATATCGATCGTCTGCGGCTCTACCTTCAGAAGCTCTGACACCGTTTTGAGCCTCTGCCAGTACCCACACACATGGCACTCACTCACAGGCATGCACATACATTTTAAAAACATCAAAGACAAAACCAAAACATAGCACCTGTGCATTCCCTGAATTTATTCTGCCAAAAGACACAGACCTAAATGGAGCCGAGGGCAAAGTCATGCTCAGTGGAAATCTATCTTGGAGGAGACGAATGCAGGCCAAGTCACATCATGTCTCCACCTGGAAGCAAACTAAGCTCTAGCTCCCCAATAAGGATACACCAGCATGCTACAAGCCATCTCAGACGGCTGTGAACCCTGTATGAGCATTCCATTAGAACACCACGGTCAGTACTTGCTTCAGTCCTAGCTTCAGTGGTGAGATCTTTTGTACACCTTCTGGTGACAGACTTTAATAGAAATGCATGAATGGATTTACAACTGGCGTGGATCAATTTCTAGTTATTTTACAATTATTGATCAGAGAGTCTTTGCTACTTGCCAGACAAAAAAGCTAACACCCTCGTTCATAAATCTTGAGAAAATGCCAAAGAATCATGAAAACTGATATATTCTGGAAACATAGCACGCCAACACAAGATTATAACCAACATAGAGCTCAGAATCAAGAACCAAGCCTGAGAAATGTGCCACTCTGGCAATCATTCTCCCTCGCAGCAACCGCCTTTGTTGAGACTAGAATTGATGGGGTTTTTCCATTTGAATAAAAGATTTCTGTCAGGGTGAATATATTTTAATCCATCACATGCATTTGTATCATGTCACTTACAAGGACAAAACCTGACTACTTCACAAGTCTGCTTTTGTTGTGTTGCCCTCCGGGCCCAGTTGTTCCCAAAGCTTACTATGTATGTTGGTTTTCCCCCAAGAGATTAGAGAGGTGGGGGAAGCAATATTATAGCATACATGCCAAGCACATGTACTACTATGGCCGTGTCCTGGAAATGGAGACATACAAGATGGAGAATAGCTAAATATGCTGCATTCTAAATGATGGTATTTAGAACTTGTTCTTTTTGATGCCTTCAAGGTTGGAACTGAGCCAGTCTCTTTATAATAAGTTGAGTTCCATAAGGAGGTTAAAAAAATTATAAGTTTGAAAAACCGATATATTCTGTCACCCATGCATGACAGGAAATGACAAGAAACACTCTAAAGATGCCACTGTCCATATGTTGCAAATTTAAAATGGGCAAGTGAGAGCTAGAAAAGGAAAGAGATGTCAGAAATGGGTAAGACAGTCAATACAATGGTCAATTAAGGCTTAACAAATGATTGCTAATGAGCTGAATACATGAAAAAGAAAATAAAATTTTGAAAAGATGAACTGTAGAGCTTAGAGGTAGCAAAAGGGTTAATCTACCATATAACAGAAATTTAAGTCACAATTTCTTTTTCTCCTCCATGGTATTTATTTTCCATCTACCTTTATCAGGGTATAATTGACAAATAAAATTTATATATTTCAGGTGAACAACACAATGGACATATGTATGGATTGTAAGCTGATTACTATAATCACACTCATTTGTAGGCCTGTCATATTACAGTTACCTCCGTATAGATTCAGTGTGTAATATGTTATTACGAGAAGTATGGTCTATGCTAGACAGCAGATACACAGAACTAGTTGAGAGTAACTGCAAGTGAGCAATATCACCTCATCTTCCTGACCTCAGACTCCGGCAGGCATTGACCACTGCTACTTCTGCATTCAATGCTGGGAACCAACCTATAAAGTCACAGTCACCATCTTTCCGTGCCTGGCGTACATCATTTAATGCAGTGCCTCTCAGGCTCCCCATGTTGTGGCTGGCAACACTTTTAGACCCCCACACTGCTGCAAACTTAGGGCATGTGGTAGTCATTTTAATGTATACGTATACCAACTTCTGCTCATACCTTAAAATATCTATTTTTTCTTAAAATGCCTATTATTTTGCTAATAAAGTATTGAGATCTCATTCAAAGCAAACAAACATTAGCCGAAGACCCCTTCCTCTTCTTTACAAAAAAACAAAAGCAAAATCAAAATCTCTGCCTGACCCTGTCTGCACAGTGGCTAAGAGCATCGGGACCTGTGCCTAGGACCAAAGCATTTCAACTAACCAGAGTAAGTTTTCAATGACAAAAATCCAATTTAGCCAAGAAAATAAAGGCTTTCAACTTTAACTATTTTTCTTATTTTGAAATGGGCTTTTTTAATAACTAAAGAAAATTAAAATAGACGTGACTCCTGGAACTGGTAGCCTATTCATGAAATGAAATTACTTTAGGAAAAGCCAATTTATAAATACGTAGAACTCTGCATTCTCAAAGAACCTCTGTATTTATGTATTTATTCATCAAGGTAACAGACTTGAAAGAAGTACATTAAAGACTCTGTCCTCATTTTAAGCAGACGGAAACAAAGGGCATAAAGGAAAGGAAGCAATTTGCCTAAAATTACATGGAGCAGAACCTGGAAGGGAGGGACAGAGAGGAGGCTATTTCGGATGAAATTACTACTCAAAACCTCTGTAGAAAAGTAAGAATGGAGTTCACTTTCTAATAGCGTTTAATGATATAACTTGGATGCCTGCAATAGCATATTTGGTTTACAAAAAGGAAATTTCCAAAGCATTTACTTTGCCTCAACTTGCACTCAATGTAAAGTATGAACCTGCATGTTGACATGAGACCTTCACATCTCCCTCATCATTTCTTCTAAATCTCTTGCCAATGGCAGCAGCAGCTCTGGAACTGACAAAGGATCTTCATTGTAGCCCTCTTATTTGCAAATTACACTAAAAGTGGGATCTGGGGCTCTCCTGGGCAGCTGTGGTCTGTGAGCCAGTTATATACCACCCTCTGTGAGGAGGAGCAACTGCAACACTTACGAGAACTGCGAAAACCAGAATCTGGACTGAGGGTTAAAGTTGTTCAGTTTCTATAATTTAGACAGCCATACTTGCTTACCAAATTTATAAAAACAGAACAATTAAAGGTTTAAAAATATGACTCTGAAACTCACACAAAGTGATTCTATGTACATGTTTAGGCACAACAAATGATGTTACAACCATTACATGGTATGTAAATACAGATTTGTGTGAGTCTAATATTCATAACTAGACACAAAGGAAAAATGAGAAAGGACTACAAACAGATTAATCTAAATTGAATTTGCTGTACTGTTGTCACAGCTTTAGTGTAAGAAACTGTCTCAAGAAAAAGGTTAAAAATTAATTATAAGTGTGTCATTCCATGTGTGTTTATATATGTACTGGAAGTACCAATGCTTTTAAAACTCTAATGGTTTAGTCAGATGCACAAGTATGTGTGTACACGTGCATATATGCACATATGCACGCACACACACGTGTGTACACACACACATACACACACACACACACACACACACACACACACACACACACACACACACACTGATGTTTAGACCAGGTCAACCTCAAGTGTTATTCTTCAAGAGTCATTCACCTTATTGATTGAGACAAGATCTCTCCTGGGTTTGTAGAGTTCAATAATTAGGTCTGTCTTTTTATGTGGGTGGTGGGGACTGAACTCCGATCCTTGTTTGTACACAGCTATCTCCTGGACCCCCACTTAATTCCTACAGTGCATTTACTTTTATTACATTGAACAATACACATTCATTACACATTACATACAGCCATGCACATTTTATCTAGCAATGTGTATTCCTTAGCTTTTAATTTCTGAACTAAGACTCTTAGGATGAGAAAGGTCAATTGGAAAATACATTAATGGTTCTGTAATGATATTCTTTTTTTTTTTTTTT
>JADRCC010222315.1:0-11399 GCA_019843855.1 Hylomyscus alleni
ACCATACAATTCATTCATTTCAAAAGAGAAATTCTTTCCCTGAGTAATATATAGGATTGACTAGAAAGGCTGAGCTCAGTTCTGTGTTTAGAAATTTGTTGTTGCATCCTGAGTAGGACCAGAAGAACCTTACATAACACACTGGCATTATTTGTAGAGAGTAAGTTTGTTTGAAATTTGAAGCTATTTTTAAATGTGTACATATGTGTGTCAAGTATTTGTTTTTGCACAACACATAGATCTCATGTGTTGTCCTCTATCACGCTTCCATAACCTTATTTGAGATATATTCTTTCCCTGAGCCCAAAGATCACCAGATAGCTAGCACGGTGGGCCAATGAGCTTCAAAGATTCACTTGTCTCCTCTCCCTGGCCAAGCTAGAGTAATGGATGCTTGCTACCAGACAACGGAAGCAGAGAAAGCAAGGGCAAAGACGTGAAAACAAAAGGAACAGCCAGAAAGGAAAAGAGAGCGAAGAAAAGAATGAAAAGGAATAAGAGGATGATAAAAGAAAAAATGGAAAATAACTTTAGTGACAGATCATAGCTGGAGCTGCTGGTGGCAGTTTAGAAATTAAAGAACAAAGCACAGTTTTATAAGAAGAGTGGATGTTGTGACAGGTGGAGAGAGAGACCAGGAAAAGAAAGTTCATTTATATATACCCTGTCTAGAGTTTACAAGGAAGGCTCATACAACTCGTCTGCTTTGAGCTGGAGTGGAGCAGCCTGTTAGGTGTGTTGAGAAAATGTAATATCTGTATTTTCTAGACAAAGGAATTTTTTTAGGCCACAATTTTGGACTACATGAACATGATTAACTAACCAGCAGTTCAAGATGTGCTGCTAAGTGAGCTACTAGGCAAGCAGCTTTTTCGCCATTGGATGCTTACTGCAAACAACTATTCCAGAGCAGAGCCGTGCTCATCACAGATCAAAGTTCTGGGAAGCTTGCCTTCCAACAACTGCTGTTGGGGAAACACAGCTGTGGTGTTCTTAATGAGCAGGGAACCTTAAGCCACTCCTCTCCTGGGGTTGTACAAACTGTGTACTTTAAAACGTGGTCTGATTTCACTCTGTAGTTTTACCTGATTCAATCTCCCTTTTGTTTGTTTGTTTGTATTAAGTTGTAAATGCTTATTGTAAAAACATGTTTACAATAGAAGAAAAATAAATTACAGTTTACCATCCCTTATTTCAAATCAAATTGTTACCGTCTAAGCATCTCAGTCTAACTTTTCTTTTCTGGCAGTTGAAGACTTAAATGTCTGGGAAAATCCCAGGGGGAAGGATCAGGCACAGCAGTCAGCTGGCAAAGAAAGGCTTACTCGGCCTGATTGATCCAGGTTACTGGGCTTTTTGTTTGTTTGTTTGTTTGCTTTGGGTTTTGTTTTGTTTTTAGGTTAGACCTAAACAAGGTCTTGCTTTTAAATATGATCGGCTTAAATCTCAGTCTTTTGGGGAGACCAGAAATGTATCAATGTGTTAATAATATGTTAATCTGAGACAAAAAATGTATCAATGTGTTAATAATGTGTTAATCTGGGTGAGGCCAACATTTTGGCATCCAAAATCATTGCTGCCCTTCTTCCCTCCCCACAACTGCAGAACCTCCCATACACCCTCTCTCCTCTGTTCACAGTGAAGGTACCCATCACCTTGTTCCACTGTGTGGGGCAGCTGCCATCACCTTGTCCCACTGTGTGTGTGTGGGGGGGGGCAGCTGCCCAGCTGCACTGTCTTCTGGTGCTCCAAATTCCTCTGTCTGCTCCTTCCCTCCGTGTGATCTCTACGCTTTCACTCTCAGAACCTCATTTTTGGGAAACTGTCTCCAAGCAGAGTGAACAGTGCTTCTGAGGATCAGCATATTGGGATCCTGTGCAATATGATTGATGATGGTGATGATGATGATGATGATGGTGATGGTGATGGTGATGGTGGTGATGGTGATGGTGATGGTGATGATGATGATGATGGTGATGATGATTATGATGATGAGGAGGATGATGATGAGGAGGAGGAGGAGGAGGAGGAGGATGAGGAGGAGGATGATGATGATGATGATGATGATAATGATGATGGGATAATAATAATAACAGAATTGCTTCTGGGCCTGGAAAGATGGTTCAACAGGAAAATGCATGTTGTATCCAAGCTAAGAAACCCAAGTTTGATTAATATAAATCACATGAGAATCAGAGAAAATGTACTTCTACAAATTATCCTCTGATCTCCTCTGATCACTATGGCAAGTGTATGTGCCACTGAGCACCAATACATGAACCCAATTCATTAATGACATTAGAAAGTGCTTTCCATGTGGTTTACCCATCCTTACAATGCTCCCTGTAGGAAACTTTTCTAACTTCCTTGACTCCTTGTAGCTGTTGATCATGAGTGCCCTCAAGAAAAAATTTCCTATTATTTCTTTCAAAAGTATTTGAAATTCCTCTCTCCTTATTGCCATATCCACTCCAATAAGAGTACTATTACAGATTGGATATTCTCGTGAAATTTCATAATCATCTGCTTGAATTTTAAGTGAAACTTACTGATTATAATTTTTCATAGAAGTTTTACATAATTTTTATTGCATTGTACATGAGATACTTCATACACTAGTGGCAAATGTGTCATATTAGCCTAATGTACACAAAATGAAAATAAAGCTCCACAAACATAGATTAGAAATAATTTGGTAGTTCTACTTATGATGACTATAAGCAACTACTAAGTAGTTAAATACATTTATGACAATTATACTATTTGTCACTTGAAAGTCTCAACCACTTGAACGGGCATATTTTTCTCTGTAAAGTTTATACATATGTAGTACTTCTAAATATGCCTTATGTAATTTAGCATGAGAAACATCATCTGTATTTTTAGTAAACTCTGTAGGTGACTTTGGCTGAGGTGACCTGAAGGCCATGTGTTCGAAACTTTGTATAATTGAACATGACTAGAGGTGCTAGGCAGCCAAATAAAATTAAACGCTATCAGCAAGTGACACTGAAAATCAATTAATTCTATGCTCTCTATTTATTTATAATGCAGAGAGGAGTTTTAACTTTCTGAAAAGTTTTTCCCCAAGGAAATCTTTTTTTTTTAATTTAGGTGTACACATACGTGCACCATTATATAACCTGAAAGACTCCCACATCAACAAACTCTGGAAAAGACTGACAAGTTAGCTTTGACGGCTGCTGCTAGCTCGAGTGTTTCCCCTTAAAAGGAGACACTTAAGAAGCTACTGATGTTCAAGGGTGGAGTAGGATCTCATGTGACTGGGGCTGATGAGAATGTCAACAGTTCTACCATCCATCGTCTATCAGGACTGTGACAAGGACACTTGCTTCCCCCTCTTTATTTTCACATTATAGAAGAAGCAACAGAAGAATACAGCAGCCGTGGGTTGGTGATCAAGCAGGAAAATGACTTCCACTTGGAACAGATATCTAAACTGACTTTCAAAAGGGCAGCCACTTAATTAGATCCAGTTTTGAAAACGCTGAGGGAGGGAGCTTAGTCCCACTTCCTTGATGTCCATAAGGCTTCCATTTGCCTGAGATTTTACAGCTTGGCCTTGGCTCTACCATTTTGGTCCTTCCCTAAATGACATGACTCTGAGAATGATAATAAGGGAGTGTGGACAGCTAACACACTAGTGTATTCGTTTCCAATGTTTGACTTTTAAAACAAATACTAGACCGTGCATGACAATTCTACCATGATTCATTGAGGTAAAAATGGAAAAGGGAGAGGTTAGTGTGTCGTTTGGGATTATGCGTTTGTCTTTTCGGAAGGGAGCAACACAGCATCTTACCTGACATGAATTAGTAAGCCCTCAGTTTCACAACTTTGTGCATCCTTTGTAGGGTACGGCATAAAATAAAATACAGTGTCCCTTCCTAAAAAAAAAAAAAAGTAAGGCTTTTAAGGAGGTGATAAAGGGAACTAACTCAGCCTTGTGACCTCCTTAAGCATAGGTGCCTATGTGACTGGGTCACACAAGGAGGAAGGCAGCTTGTCTGGAATTCTTTCAGGAGTTAGCAACCACTGAGAGGGGAGGGACTAGTCCTGATTAAGGAGGCAGAGTTTCTCCAATCTAATGGCAGGCGCAGCTTGTTTCCAGGGAAACCTGGGGACTTCAGTTAAAATGCGAGCAGGGGATAAATACCAATGACGACTCTGGTGACCTGCTGAGTGATGAGCTATGCATCATCACTTGCTTGAGACAGCCAACACCTACTGTGTAATGCATGCAGACTGGTCTCTGGATAAGACAGAAGAATGTTGGAAGGATTATTGCTGGGTTCCCTCCTATTACAACTTCAACGAAATCTAGATAGTGTAAGAATAAAGATACAGAGAGAATGCTTACCTAGGAAAGTTTCTTTATATACTGAATAAATGAAAGAAAATTAAATAATCACTGTAGACTAATGATTCTTTTGTTATCTTTGTATGTAAATTTGCATTATGGAAATCACCTCTAAAGTTGGTCTAGGTTAACCACACATGTCATGAGTGATTTAATCTATTCAGGGATCTATTATCTATATAGTCTAGATGAAGAAGCTAGGTTCAATAAAAGACAGATAATTCAATATATCCACAGTTTGGTAGGTCGGATACACAGAGGTAAAGTGGTTTCACCTTCTGAGGATACTCTATATGATTTACATATTATTTTACTTACATATTATTTTACATGATTTCTATATTATTGTTCCTTAGTAAATTCTCAAGCAAAATGGCCACATACCTTACCCAGGCTAATTAACACAGCAAAAGATTTCCATTTGGGAATTTAGACCGCAGAACTTCACTGTAGCCTCTTCCAGCTCTGCCTTCTGTGGGGCTAACTCTCTGAGGGGGTTTCTGTGGACAGTAGCTGGAATGACTCTCGCAAGGCTTTGTGGAATTATTTAATCCTGGGATGAAGGAAACTCATGCTGTGGCCCAGTCCCACGCCCTGACTTGTTTATTGGCTTACTCCTGTGTGAGCAGAGGCAAGGATGCCATTATGAGAGGACTCCTTGGAGCTGGTGAATACAGAGGCATCCTTTACTATGTAGACTGAGAATGCTTGTTGATATTAGTGTAAGGGAGAAAAATGGTTTGCTATGAGTTGTAGTAACAGACACCCACTGTGAAAGTATTGAGTGTGTACACACAAGCCAAGTGAAGTTGGAGAAGGAACTGAGAGACTGCATGGCTGTAACTCTATTGTGGGCATGATGCCTTTTCCAGAGGAAAAAGCATGGTTTTATAATGGTGAATACTTTCAAAGAAAGCCATTCTTAGAACCCCTAAAAGGAAGATATCTGATAACCATATTTTCTTCAAAGGGAATGATACAGAGATGGCTTTATGTGGATGTCAGTACTGGGGAACTTTATGGCCATTCTGGAATGTATATCTCACAATGCCTAACATTTTAATGTGAACACTCAACTTAAAACCCATACATTTTAGACCATGGACACTTGAGTCTATTTATCTTTTTATCTTTAGAGTCTTACTCTCTAGTGGCCTTTGATAATTTTCTACAGAGTCAATAAGTTTAAGTGGATGGCAGATAACCAAAATTTACTTTATTTTAACATGAATTATTCAGCTTTAGATACTGTAAGTATATTTTCTGTGCACACACCAGTACCAGATACATTTTTAAAAATCTAAAATAAGAAAACTAAAAGACATGTGATAATCTACATTTTGTTTTGAATGAGTCAAATACATGTTCTTCACCATATTTTATGAGCCACTTTTATAGTTTTTCATATTATGGATAAATAGAGTATCTCTACCAAGAACCTTTTAGAAGAGACATGATTCATAAAAAAAATTGCTTTCATAGTACATTAACATATTAGAAAATAGCAAGAGGCTTCTGACTCATCTGAAAACATGCAATTATTTGTCTTTTATATTGAAAGGTGGCTATTGTTCACTTGTTTTGTAAATGTGCAGTCATTTGATACATATGGAATATGTATACATACATTATGGAATGGCTAAAGCAACCTAACTATTTGAATCTTTCACAGCTGTATTATGTCTTTGAGAGACAATGCAAACAAGATATATTTTTTCAGAGGAAGTCTCCACTGCCCTGGAGAAGGCTAGAATGCTAATAATCCTTACACACTAAAGTAAGGAGCCAGAAAAGGTTATGACATTTATCATACATAATGTCAATCAAATTTGATACTCTCACTATTGCCCTTTTTCTAAGCCCTTGAAGACCATTGAGTCACATATACAACAGGAGCATCTACATAAATGTACATGCATGTACACATAGAGATCAAAGTGCATGCGCATGCACACACATACACACATACACACACGTGGGGTAGAGGAAGTACACATCTTTTTCTAAGATGTCATACTCTCATAATTTTCTAATTAGGACTTTTGGTTATATGCGGTTCCTCTGGATGTCTCCACTGATCATTTTGATGGGTAGTCCTTTGAAAATGAGTAACATCTGTGGCCACATTCATCCATTACAACATATTTGTATAGCATCTCTAAGAGGTTCCTTAATTCATCACCTGGGATGATTCTAATGGAGCTGCTCTGAGAAGCAAAATAATGTGAGTTTTTAAATTCCACAAGGCATATTCAATGTTTTGGAATCATCATCAATTTTTGGTTGGCTTTACACAGTGCATTGCACTCACAGAATGACCGTAAACACTTCTGAAGTCACATGCTCGTGTGCTGCACCCTTCTAAGTCTAGTGATTGTTCCAGGAAATACTGGATCTTACTGCTTTGCCTATCTTTTAGTAGTGTTCTTTCTTTTTCAAACCATTCTATTGGTTTGTACCATGACTTTTTAAATAAGAACTTTTGTGAATCTTTTGAAGAGGTTCATGAAATATGAATTGTAAACATAAATAAAATGTTTTACACTAAAGTAACTTACAGACTGAAATCAATTTTAGATGTTAAGGTTTAAGACTTGTAGTATTAAAAATTCTTCACAGTTTTCTTCTAGGTAACTTTTCTTGTGGACATTTCTCAACTATATTTGTAAAAAGCCATCTTATCTGTTGAGGATGGTGGATAATTGTAAATTACAAGTTCATAGTTACAACTGAGAATATTTATAACTTGATATTTATGAACTATCTTATGAATTATTTTAAGAGTAACTTGTTTTAATTTGTACTCACATTTTTCTTACCAAATTACTTACAGTTTTTTTCATGTTCTCATTATTAAATCTCAACTAGTTTTCTTAGATCTAAAATTCATGTAACTGATAAAGTAAAATAATCTTATGCATAAAAGTGTCTGCATGACTTTATAAAACAATCTGAATTATACATCTCAGCTTAGAAACCATTTTCTGTAAGTACCATTATTATTCAATATGTCTATGAACAAGAACATTTGTACTGTACATTACTTTGGGCCATGTAATTTCAAAATTTCCCTTATATCTTAAGAATACTCTAAGACATACTATCAAATGATAAGTAAAATCATATCAGTATGATTATTTCATAACTTTTTTTACCGAAAATAAACCACAATTATTTTTTCATGTCAACTGTATATTATAATGGAAGTAAGACATTTTACCTTGTATAAACTGAGTTTGTTTATAATCATTGTTTGTTGTCCAGGACTAGTGACTTTATGCTATCTTGATAACCAACCATTTGTACTAGGACTTCCTCAGAAAGAAAACCAAAAGGAGAATAAATGTTAACAAAATAATAGGAATATATTTTATAATGCTAGCTTGGGAAAGTAGGAATGTTTTTAATATCAAAACTTAAAGCTTGCTTTTGTATTTCAAGAATATATACTTGGCACACAACTCCCCATTACAGATTTATGTATAATTGTGTATTTGTATGTGCATGCAAATATGCACACACACACACATACATATACACACAAATAAGTGAGCATGGATTCCTGACAACTTTTGATTTAAGACATGTGGATGATGTTTATAAAGACATGTTTCTCATTGAATATCTATGACTCAACACTAAGCGAAATATAAGACTCCATATTTTCCTTTTAGTTGTATATTTTCTCAATTTAAATATAGAGGATTATACAGAAATACAGTGTGTTATAAATGTTAAATCTGTTTGAGGACTGGGCTCTTGTATTAACGATATTCTGGGTCTGAAGGCAATGTTCTTTAGCATCTCCTATCTCTCCCATCTAGATCGGGGTACCGTGCAGAAGGTCGTTGTCCTTCCTACCAATAGCTCTGCCAGTGGGGAGCTCATTCTGGAGGAGCTGGAAGTCTTTAAGGTTTGGTCACTTCTCCTGTCTATCTCATCACATGCATGATGACATCATTCCTTTACTCTAGCCAATAAAAATAGCTAACAAAAGATTAAATAAGCAAATGCAATAAATCTTAAGAGTAGGAAAGCACCCGATAAAAGGAGAAATAGAGAACAGATATTTTTCTTGAAGTATTTTCTTATACTTCAAGTTATCTCAACATAAAAGGCTAACATTTTTTACCAGCTATCATCACAACTCAAAGAGATTTAGTCATCATTATTTTTTAAGAAATGAGCCCGTCTGGCCAAGGTCAAGGGGAGTCTATAATGAAGGAGGCTTTATCATTCCCTTCACATGCCACTGTGACCCGGGCGCCTTCACATACAGAAGCTCCCTCATACTTTCACAACCAGTCGTTTCCAGAAAAGCTGCTGTTGTTTGATTGCTCTTCTCTCAAATACCATGCTGGTTAAATAAAGCAAATGTCCCTTCGTGCTTGAAACCTTATGTTTCGTCCATACTTTTTTCTTTTTTTTAAAAAAAAAAAAAAGATTTATTTATTTTATGTATATGAGTACACTATTGCTTTTTTCAGACACACCAGAAGAGGGCATCAGATCCCATTACAGATGGTTGTGAGCCACCATGTGGTTGCCGGGAATTGAACTCAGGACCTTGGGAAGAGCAGTCGGTGCTTTTAACCGCTGAGCCATCTCTCTAGCCCCTGTCCATACTTTAGATTCCACTGCATTGTACTCCTTGAAGCTTGGGATTTTAAAAAGGAAATAGAAACAAAAAAAAAAAAAGCACAAAGTGTACACTGTAGAATTTCACTTCATTAAGATCTTTGCCATTCATGACACTGGCCCAGATACCCCCTTTCTACTTCATAACTTAGACAATCTCTCTAAGGAGAGGCTGACCTCCTCCAGCTTCCTGTCTGCCTACTTAATTTCCCAAGTGCTGCAATTACAGTCTGGGGCCACCGTACTCTGCTGCCCGTTCTTCAGGTATCTGGGAACTCTCAGAAACAATCCGGGTGGGTTGTACCTAGCTGTTTCCTTCCTAGCATGACCATTGCTTCTTTATAATGGTTTTTATCTGGAAACTTGGAGAAAACACAGCGAAAGAATTGTAAAGACACCTTAGTGAGGCATCCAGGCTTTCATATACCATTCTTTACAGCTATGCCAATTAGGAGGCATGGGAGCCTCTTAATTGTATACTATGTAATACAATTTTAGTTAATGCAGTGAAACATTCTATTTCTTTACAAATCCAAGTATGTAAAACCTGCTCAGATAGATACAGTCAGAGCCAGCCTCTGACTTAGGATTTTACTCTGTAGTCCCTCAGAAGTCCCAGAAGTGCACAATCTCTCACCCACTAATGTTTTGCTTAGCTGACTTGACTCAAAACAGATTTTCTCATTAAGATCATTATAGTGCTTACTGAAGCTATTGGTTTCATAAGCATCTAATTGCTTAAGAAACAACACTGGTAGACTTTTGCAATTAAATTTTAAAATTGCAGAATATAACAATGAATGGAGTCCAATATTAGTTGGAGATTATCCAACTACTATCCAGTGTATTATTATGTTTATAATTTTTAATACTTGATTCTAAATTGTACTAGCTTCTTTGTGACCATCATACTAAAATAAATATTGACTGTATCTATTGGAACAAGTTTTGCATGCTCAGATTTGTAAAGAAATAGAATGTTTCACTGCATTAACTAAAATTGTATTGCATAGTATACTTTTTTTCATTGCAACCAACTAGGAACAAGTTGGTGTTTCCTGAAGGTAATAAAAAGTTATATGATGCAAACACTTCGTTTTTAATACTGAAGTATCAGTTTTGGTTATCAGGAAATGTTTAATGCAGTGAGTTTGACCCATATCTAAACATGTATATTATGGAAAATCCGTAAAGACTTTTGAGTTATTCTGATCAGGTGAGAACTATGTATGGACTGTTACATGATTTGTTCTGTTGTTATCATTAAGAAAAAGAAACTCCCAGTGAAAATACAAAGTCACAATTCATGTGTGGGGCATCATTTGAAAGGTGTTTGAGCTTCTTTATACTGATGTCTGTGTGGTTGTTGATATAGCAGAGTCAAAAGCCACTATTGGCAACTGCAGCAATTGTCTTTGGCATGGGTTTGTGTCATATTTTTGAGGCAAGGTAAAAAAAATCATTGAGTGTGCCTGGTATATTATGATGGTTATGTAAGGATAAAATATATTTAAGTAGAAAATATCCTTAGTTAAGTGTTACATTGACATATTGCAGAAATATCAGTGTAGCTTTTCAAAAGGATAGGAGGAGTTATTACACAGCACAGAACCATAACGTCCTCTTTAATCCTATATTTACGCTTCTGAAGGTGTCTAGTTTCTTTAAGCTGAAATTGAAGTGAAATACAAGTTTAGCAGTTGATTCAGTGACTGTAAATAGTCACATCTACTGCACATGTGTATGTGAGTATGCTAATGAAGGATAGTACAAGTCATGGCAACTGAAAATTAGCAAGATCACCATTGTCCATTTGAAATGTTTACAAATATATGCAACCCAAAGGAATTAGAATGGTGGGAATAATTGGATTTGGGAGCTTCATCCTTCTTGCATTAATCATGGATCACCATCACAATATCAGAGATTTAACTTTAGGTTTAAAATTAATTGATGATATATATTGCAAGTAAAGTTACAAATTATTTTTTAGAAGGATTAGCACTGCAGTGAATCCTTTCACAAAAAGACCCCTATAACTATACATGTTTTTGTTCTTACCAATGAGAACTCTATAGCATGGTTCAGCATACCGGTGCTTTCCTACACAACTCTTGAGAGGGGAATAGGAACTTCTTGGACAGAGTTTTCACTATCCCAGCCTCCTTCTGCATACAGATCCAATGCTCAAGTCAATGTTCCAAATACTTCTTTGAATGTTCTTATTTGTCCATTTTCACTTTAATGTTCATTATAATTAGTGGACGATAATTGTACTTCCTTTAAGTTTAAACACAAGTTATATGAGTCTATCTGCAGTCCCAAAAAGAAATACATGTTACAGAGTATATGCACTGAAAAAAAAAAAAAAAAAAAAAAA
>JADRCC010222394.1:0-10359 GCA_019843855.1 Hylomyscus alleni
GCTCACACACTGTGCTGAGTGCTCACACACTATGCTGAGTGCTCACATACTGTGCAGAGTGATCACATAGAGTGTAGAATATTCATAAACCGTGCTGAGTGCTCACACACCGTGCTGAGTGCTCACACACCGTGCTGAGTGCTCACACAGTGTGCAGAGTCCTCGTGCAGTACAAGACACTTAGTCAATACAGGAGGAAAGAGTTAAAATTTGTTTGCACTCACCTCTAACACAGTTTAATGACATCATTAACTAACTCTGGACTTTCTAGGTATCTTGTAGTCTAGAACTAAATCTTTTGAATGCTACATTCTCTGATGTAGGCTTCGAGTAGCTTTTCTCTGCCCATTTTCCTCCTCTCCAGACCTGCTGAAAGATTTCTTCTCTGTGCAAATGCCTGGGGTGTTTGACCCTAACCAGGAATACAACTTAAAATCAGGTTGCAGGTTTTGGATTCAATACATCTTTTATCTCCCTGTCTTTTATTTCCCTGCATTTGGTGAAACTAAGATATTGGTGTTGATTACATATTTGCAAAAAGCTTCTGTTAGTCAAAAGTACAGATACTGTTCTGAATTCCAACCTTCTGATGTTACAGAGATATAATGAGAAAAAGGAATCAATGACTAACTGAGAGCTTTGGTAGTTCAATATTATGATGCATATTAAATTAACCAGTATATTTTATGATCTAGCTTGGCATGTTAAAAAATAATCAAAACAAAACAACATCAACCCCAAACCCCAAAGTCCAGGTAAATAGCTCAAACATCTGAAGGCACTTACTGCTAAGCTTGATGACCTGATTTTCATCCCTAGAACCAACAGAGGATAGGAAAAAATCTACTTCCTTAAATTGTTCTCTGTTGTCCATGAGTGCCATGGCATGTGTACCCTACCAACAAATATAAAATAAATAAATAAAATTTAAAACTTGAAGTATTTGAGAGTGTATTTATATTCAGTGTTATATTAGTTGACTTTTTTTCTTTCTTGAAGCACCTAATAGAACACGGGAAGAAAGGAAGGATTTATTTTGGCTCACAATTTCCTCATAACAGGGACTATGTGGTGGCAAGTAAATGAGACAGCTAGTTACACTACAGTGCACCATAATGGAGAAAGCCATAGGACCAGGCTGTAAAAACTCAGTGCTCCTCCCAGGTGCCCCACTTCCTCCATTGAAGCTCCACCTCCTAGAGCTTCCTAAACCGTCTAAAGCAGCTAAGGACCAAGTGTTCAAAAAGAACAGGAGTTCGTAGAATTCTTTTCACTATAAGTCATTCTTCTGTTTTGTTACCTTTCCTCTTTAGAATGAACCTATTGCTGTTGCTGCTGGTGTACCAGTGTGCTCATATGGAGCCCTCTCTCCTTTCCTTAGGCATCTATTTGCTTCACAGTACTCAACATCCTGTTCTTCTGGTAACACTGAGTTCAGGATGAATGATACTCTTCTGAGCTGTAGCTGGTACTTCTTGTCTAAAATGGAGTTTCTCACCCTTTCAGGAACTTGCTCTTAGCACTAGCCATGGAAACGTCATTATGTAAGCTTTTACTATTTATGTTCTTACAGGGGGATCAGAAGTCACCAGAGATTTAAACATAACATTTTAGCTAGGTAGACTAGGTTTGAGTGTAAAAGAGAGAACTTTCCTGCTGGTTGGTGTACCTAAAGAACCCTGATAGGTTTCCACACAAGAGACATGGGGACAATAACCAGAATTTCATGGGAAATGATGCTCCTCTAAGTAATTCAACTGCTGTGACATTGTCCTATAAAACTGAGCTCCAGCGTCCCAAGCCATCAAAGCCATAAGATTAATTTCCCTCCAGTTGGCTGCCGTTCTGCCCTTTTTGCTTTGGCTACAGTAATGAAAGCAGATGCATCCCACAGGATCAACACATAATCACGCCCCGGTTAGATCACAGCTTTAAATATGCTTTGGTTTTCCCCTTCTTTTCTTATATCTTCTTTTTATGTGTGGGTTTTTTTTTTTCTTTTTTCTTTTGGCTTATTTATAGAATGAATGTGACTGAGAGTAAAAAAGAAAAACATGAGGCCATGTAAGGTTGTTTTTGAAGAATCAATGCAATAGTATGACACTGATTTTCGCTGTGAAGGCAAGCACAACAGGAGTGCTGACGAAGGGTCGCTGTAAGTTTCCTTTGCCGTGACGACTTCTGTCCCGAGTGGAAATGCTGAGCATGCGGAACTGCATTTACATTCCGCCCTATTGTTCTCGCTCTCCTTTTAATTTCTGCTTCACTTCGTCGTATAAGTCAGATTGCTCCGAGGAAAGATTGACCACAGTAACTTGTGAAGGATCTGCAACAACAACAACAACAAAAAAAAGTTTTCAAAATGTATGGCTTTGACTAAAGATGAGTTGAAATCTTGAGGCTAAGTTATAGTGAGACAATGGGAGCACGAGGCCGTAGGAAACCATGTCTAGAACAGTTCTTCCAGTCATGTTATTGGGGGTAGGTTAATGCATGAGATAAAAACAAAAATATTTTTTTTAAAGTCTCAGAACAGATAATCAGGGTTAAGTTAAACTCTCACTGACGATAAACCCTCACAGGCAAGCTGCCAATAGATTAAAACATGACAAGTCTTTGAAAGTCACTATGTTTTACATCGCTATCTGGAGCGACAAATCACTGTGCCTCTGGATACCAAGAGGTATCAGTGGTGTTGAAAATGTCCATGTCTTTGAGGAGTGAAGGACTTCTACCTGATAGAAAAGTGCAGCTCCATCTTCATCAGAGTCCAGCCGAACCATGAATACCAGCATAAGGAACATGTTTCTATCCACCTACAGAAATAAGAATATGTATTTAAAATTTATGGCAGGCTCAGTGATGCACAATTGTAATTCCAGTGCTTAGGATGCTGAGACAGGAGGATTGCCTATTTGAGGTCACACAGGGTGACCCTAAATACATGAGTCTTTTCTCCTGCTTAGGTATATATTTTAAGCTTCTTAAAGTTATTATAGATACATATGTGTGGTTGATGTTCAGTTCTTCCAAGTAATTTATATAATTTAGATGTTTTCTTTTCTTTGGCTTTTCACTTCTTTTCTTTCATTTTCTTTTCTTTTCTCTTCTTTTCTTTTCTTTTCTTTTCTTTTCTTTTCTTTTCTTTTCTTTCTCTTCTTTTCTTTTCAACCAGGTCTCTCTATATAACCTAACTGTCTTGTCTTGGAGCTCATGATATAGATCAGCCTGTCCTCACACTCAGAGATCCATTTGCCTCTGATTTCTGAGCCTTAACTTCGAAGATCCCATTTTCATTTATGTTGATTAAAAACAGTTTCCCTAAAATACAAACAAAAGAATTAAATTTAGAGGAGATAGTAACAGTAAATTGAGTAAGTGAAATACCCTCCTATGCACCCACATAAATGCTTCAAACTCCCTCATAATTAAAATAGGGAAGTGTGTGTACGTGCATTTCTGTCCGTCTGTTTCTCTGTGTCTCAGTCCCTCTCTCCCCCATCTTTTCCCCCACCTATGTGTGTGTGTGTAAAATCATTATTCATTATTTTTAGAGCTACAAATATAATAAATTGATAAGCCTGGATTTGTTCCTAAGGTTTCACCCACTTATCTGTGGCAAAGGTATAATTTATATCCTTGAAAATGCTCATGCCCAAACACAGTAAATTCTAGAACTATTTTCATCTACTGCTTATACACTTAGTGGCAGAACAACCCATAATTGGTTAGAACACAACAGGCCAAAGAAAGCAATATAAAGGAAACAGCTTGTCTGAAAATTAACAATAAATCTACTTCTATAAAACTTTCCATGCAGTGCTTAGTTCTATGAACATACAGGATATTGAAATCTTGAGGGTGGCTGAGCATTCTATGCATGTTGGAACAGAACATACATGACAACAGAGGCTGAGTAGGAACTCTGCCTCTACCATGGAGTATAAATTCTGAAGCACCATTTAACCATGTCCATGGCCTTCAGTGAGGCTGCTATGAGCTTTTGAGTCAGGATAATTCCTCTTTGCCCCCTTTCTGTCTGAAATCCTGCAGTTTACTTGGTGATCCTCCGTTCTATATGTTAATGGTCACTGTGTCCTTTCATTGATCTTGAAATCAGCCTTGTGCATCTGAACTCTCTCATTTTGCAATGGATTGATTAGGACCTTGGAACTTTCATGCCAGTTGAGACTTTTGTTTCATTGTCTATTTCCTACTTAGCCAAAACCTAGTTACTAACTGTGAATTTTGGCTCACAAATTAAACTACCTAGCTCTTAATTTCTCACATTTCCTACAATTTAACTTGAAGTAAATAAAACAACAGAGAACCTTTTTAAAGTTCCATGTCTTTGTTGACATTTTATTCTTTGTTTTCCTTGTCCCACAACCATAGCCTCTTTGTGTGTGTGTGTGTGTGTGTGTGTGTGCGTGTGTGTGTGTGTGTGAGAGAGAGAGAGAGAGAGAGAGAGAGAGAGAGAGAAAGAGAAAGAGAGAGAGAAAGAGATACACACACATTTTAGTCATTTTAGTGTGTAGTGCTGAGCAGCTAGAAGCAAAGCTCAGTGTGTTTAGGTAGTCAGAACCTTCTCTGCCAAATTCATTTATCAAAGTTATTCTTAACATCCAAAGTTTATGCCAATGCAGATTGCATATTTTGCCTAGCTCACTTCCTTGTTTCCTTGCTCTCTGTATACCTGGAAGAACCCACCCCTCCAAAGGCATTGCATTCCAAGGTAACAGATTCCATAAAACAAGACTCATTCTAATTAGAATGAATACCAAGTTTTACTATACAGCTTTAAAAATAGCTCTTTACAGAAACATACATTCTCGGAAGCATTTTTACTAAGACTATTGGGAAGTTGCCCAAACTCCTGGAGCCTAAAGAAAACTCACCGTGGCCACATGGGCATGTCTTTGACAATGGAAGCCAGAAAAGTTTTCCTTACATTCAGGGGGATGGGATTCTTTACTCCACGTTCACAAAGATTCTCTGTCTTGTGGCTCCTTCCTCTTCTAAACTTCTTCATATACCAATAGTCATAGAAAAAGCAAAATGTGGGGCTGGTGAGATGGCTCAATGGGGAAGAGCACTGACTGTTCTTCGGAAGGTCATGAGTTCAAATCCCAGCAACCACATGGTGGCTCACAACCACCCATAATAAGATCTGACGCCCTCTTCTGGTGCGTCTGAAGACAGCTACAGTGTACTTACATACAATAAATAAATAAATCTTAAAAAAAAAAAAGAAAAAGAAAAAGAAAAATGTAATGAAAAGAAGCCAATCTGTAATAAGCCACCCTTGTTCTCCACCCCTTTACCTTTCTACTTTACCTTTCTTTCCCCTGTATATCATTTCTTTAGTACGATTTAATTTGGGTGTATGTGAAGACATTCTTCTTCATCTTGTGACTGATTCTATCTTTTTAATTAGGAAGGAGTCTGGCTTGAATAAGTAGGTAGGTGGCCTTACCCAATAATGAAATGGTGAGAGATTTATGATCTTGAAGGGGGTCCTGTCCACACAGATGGTGAATCTCTGCTTCTCTAGGAGCTGTCCCTGCCTCATTTCCTCCTGCCAAATTCCTTCACTACAGCATTCTGTCATGGTTCTCTTCTGTCCCCTTCAATTGACAGGAACATTTACAAATGAAATCCTTACTAAGGTGAAGCTAAAAGACTTTTTCTCTCCTTCAAGGTCTGAATTTAGAAAACTGTCTTTCCTCATAGCAACTGAGGACATCTCCCATGTCTGAGAACAGAAGGGAAAATTCATCTGTTTGTAGGAAGAGTAAAGTGGGTTTTACATGAGGTACTCTGTTGTTGACATTTATTTCAAACAGTAGAAGCATTTGAGTTTGAAGTGGAAACACTAAGTGTCTGAGAGAAGGGTCTTTATTATTGCAAGCAAAAGTCACATTCACAGGGAACATAAGAAATGGCACTTTGAATAGGCACTTTTCTTCCCACAGTGTCATTTCTTCCAAAATGTATAATTTGGAACATTAAAGCTAGTGACAACTTGGAAAAATACCAATAGACATGCAATGTGCATTAGAATGTTCACTGCCATTTAGACTGTCCCCTGTTTCATATTGGCGTTCTCAATGTGGGGAGAAATGAATATTGAAATGTGTCTGATAGCACAGAGTCTTTAGAGCTTTGGTGCACTTAACAAATATTAATTTCATCTGGTGAGGAAATGATGTGCAATCCAGGGCTTTGCAACTGGCTGAGTCGGCAGAACAACCTGCCTGGCTCCTGTGTATCACGAGTTCATCATTACCTAAAAGTGGCTCCTGGGAGCTTTCTGGTTTGGATCATTTTAACGATGTGTTGCAAAATCTATCTGAGATACTATAAACAGTCTCCCCTTTGTTTAAGAGGAAGGACAAGAAAGAGAAAATAAGGAAAATGATTCATGTTGCAAAGTAAGCAGTCTCAAAAACAATTCATCTACCCTGTACAGTGCCTCTTTTTGACTAGCCATGACACCACCATCCACACCTAGATGTGTATGAGTGTGAGTGCACATGTGTTTGTGTCTCAAATGTTTATTACAATTATCTCTTATATTTTCCTATGTTTTTGAAAGTCTATCTATCTTCAAAATGGAACTCATTCCTATTTTAATATGGAAACATACATATGCTAGAAGTATAAGAAATAAAAGAACTTTGCTTGTTGGCTTTGATATACTGAAAAATGCAATGGACTCCTTGTTTTTTTCATTTACTTCTCAGAAAATAAGTAGATTTAAGGGATATAAATAAGATTTGTCACTTCTGTTTTGTAAAGTACCTATAAATGCCTGCATATTCAGCAGATGACGGGGAATCTACAATAGTGGTTGGCTAAACTTGACTTGAAAATTATTGTTCACTATGAAAAACAAAAGAATAGATCAAAAATGTTTCATCATTCTACTCAAAACCAAATAAAATATTCCATGATGTACACACAAACCAACCTATAACTTTTAAAAAAGAAGACATAAAATACACATTCTCTTTTATCTTGGAGGTACTCTTATTTTGGATTCTCCTGTTCAAAATTTGAATGAAATAAAGCAAAATACTGATGCATATTTATTCTTTAGTCCTTTTCTCCCTGTACCTAAGGTGGGTGATAAACGGTTTTAGTAACACAGAAAACATTGATTTTCTTAGTCTTTAACTCAATTGCATTTGGGGATAGCAAAGCTTGTAATTCCTTAAGAACCTCCAAATGGTAGCTTTATTACTAAGGTTTTTGATTTCTACACGCTTTAATGCAAGCAAGGAAGGAACCACCCACAGAGTTCTCTGTTCATTCTCTGACCCTGGGGGTGAATCCCATGATTCTTTTCTATTTCATTGTCAGGTGAAACTTGAAATTGAAAAGATGTCACCAATTTTGTCTCTCTCTGTTATGTATGAGGCTGTCAAAATAAAATAAGTTGAAGGGAATTCTCTTTTTATCATGATAAGACCTTATAGATTTCCTCTTTAGAAAACAAATAAATCTAGATATGAATCCAAAACTTGGGATAAGACTTCTACATCAGACATAGTTAGTTACATATGTCTTCAATTACAGTGCTCAGAATGCTGAGTCAGGTTTCTTCCTAAAGTTATACTTTCTAGTGCCCAGAATTCCAGGAGAGAAAAAGAGGAGCATGCAACTCACACAAGTGTTCCACTATCCCTTTTTTACCCTGCTGCCTCTCCTCATCCTGATGACAGTGCCCCTCAGACAACCGAATAGGAGCTTTGGGCTTGATAGTGCTCATAAGTAGCTGTTTTTCACTGTTCAAGCCAAAATGCTCATGTACCTTACGTGTGCTAGCCTCTGAGCTTATTCAAAGGACAACTGAAACTATTGAAGCTTTTAGCAATTGTGGCTCTGATAAGGTGCTCTGAGGACCATGCTCCTCAAACACAAGTTACTGTGTAGGAGTTCCATTGGGATCTTTGAAGAATCAGATCTTGATGCTGTCAATCATGAGGGAAGAGAAGGGCTCACATTTAATCTGGAGTCAGGGTCATTTTCTTGCATTGAATGTAGGAGGAATGCTAGGATTCTATGTTAAGTCTTCAGTAATTGTTAGAATCCTGTGTTCAACTGAGGGGGAAGACGTGAATCCCGAATTCATTCTGCAGCTATCTGGGACACGATACTTTTAACAAATTTCCAGCTTAGGTAACAGGTTGATCATCAGATTGAAGTTTAGAGTGATTATTAAGAGAATTTATCACATTCTAGTGACCCTTCAGAGCCTGGTGACCCCTGAGAACCTGATGTCAGTACTGAACCATGCCAACTCTTCCATGGTGTGTTCAAGAGAAGCCATTAATTTACCTATCGGAAGCAAGTCAAAGCAATGCCACCTCTAAATCTTTGATCGCTCAAGTTTTGTTATACTGTGAGTCAGAAAGGATGCAGAATGCAGGCCCCATGTGTTTTCCCTGACTCCAAGTTTGTCTTCTTTTTCCTGGAGGCTGCTTGACTGGTGATGGATCATAAAGTCTTTTAAGCACTCCAGGAAAGCACCCAAGTCATTCAGTTTGTCAAAGCTGACACCATCTTACTCTCTAGCCTGTTACCCATCTATAGCTTAAAGGTGATTCCCAGGAATTACCTTAATTTTCCTGACATCTATTTTATCTAGTAGACACTTATGGTTGTCTTTCTCAAAAGCCATAGAATATAGTATACACACACACACACAAACATACACACACACACACACACACACACACACACACACACACACACACCAGAAACCATAATATACAGGGAAAAGACGAGTGAGACAAATAAAATGACCAAAAATATGAGCCAAAAGTAGTGTAGCATTCCTTCTGTGGTGGCCACTTATTGCTGCACATGAAACCTAGCCTTACATGTGGTTGATACACTCATTGAGACAATTGGCGAAAGCCTCATTTTTCCTTTGCAAACTGATATTAACTGGAAATATCTTCACTGCCATTAGTTTACCACTGTTTCTCGAATATTTGCCCTCTTTCCATTTACATTGATCTGACTAATAGCTTTACAATGGGTATGTTAGAGACTCCATGTAGTCCATATGAGTTTGTACTTGTGATGGAATTTCCTGAGTGCTCACTGTGGGAATGGTTCTGTTAGAGTCCTCATGGAGCTAGTTTGACTATGTACCATACTAGTAAATATTCATATTCTGTATGCCATCAAGTTGATTTTTAATATTTTCATTAAGAATATAGTTCAAGCCTCTTAGAGATTCTGTCTTCTCATTCACATAATGGCTCCCAGAAGAACTTCATATCCTTTAGATCCTTAAATGATGTCTATATTTAATCCTGAGAATCATTCCAAATACATAGGTTGAACTGAATCAGCAAAACCAACTTGCTCATTTCTTAGACAACACAAATTCTTCAAGTATCCCTCAAATGAAATGACTAACCTTTCTTCCTCTAAATGCATCTTTGAGTTAAGTCTTAATCTCTCATGCAGAGACCAACTTTTCCAACTAGTTGTTTAACCAGAAATTGGCCAGCTTCATTTCTGAAGTTTTCTTCCTCAACATTTCTTGCTAGTCTGTTGAACCCTGAATTCTTTATTTCTTACATGTAACCCCAAAGAACTATCAGTAGATCCAATCCAGCCTCATTTTGATGGTACAGGGGAGATTTATGGTCTACTAGTCCATAGCTTTATATGTCCACTAGTTCAGCTTTATTCCTCACAATATTTCTTTCCCCTTACCCAAATTTCTTCCAAACTCAAACTTTGTGTTTTAAAAGTTACAAATTATATCCTGTTATTTTGTACTTTTCATTCTCCTTTCAAATAACTGAGTAGCATTTTTGCATGAAATAGATAACTCAGCTCAACTTCCATTTTTTTTTTCAAAAATTTCCAACATTCTTAGTATCATAACTGTCATTTTTGAAAATTGTATGAATTTGTGCTGATCATCTACTTACTTCCATGACTATTCAGTTACTATCAGACCTTTGGTGGCAGATGTATAATCTGCTCTCTCTTCTATATGTAATATGACCATTGTCGAATATAGATTGTTTTGGTGAGTTACAGAGTTCATATTCCTGTAGTCATGGCAACAGAATAAACAATAAAACAGCTATGGCTAAAAGAATGAATCTCACAGTAGCAGTAGAAAATCTATCCATATTCTAGTAACCTTTCATGCAAGTACCTATATTTAAGTTCAATAAATACATTAATTCATCAAGTTGAACTTGGGTAGAATAATTTCTTTCATCTATCATTAGTGACCTATACTGTTTGAGAGATGTGTTTCTACTTCTCAGGAAAAATAATATAACAGCATGGATCATATCCAATTCCTTTTTGTGTCTCTTA
>JADRCC010222400.1:0-12443 GCA_019843855.1 Hylomyscus alleni
TCCTTCAAATCCATCCCCTAAAGGCTCAGGGGACTCTGGTAATGAGGATGTAGAAAGACCATAGATGCTGGATGAGATGGAAGACACTGAGGAAACAAAACCTTCTAGATGCCACAGAATTGGTGGATCTATGACCTCACAGAGACTGTGGCAACATTCGCAGACCTCTGCAGGTCTGTGCTAGATTGGCATCCCAGTGTTGAGAAGGGAAAGTGAACATGAATCCCTATTCCTAAGCAGAAGCTATCTCTGATAACTTCTCACAAGGAGAAAGTTAGTTTTCTCCAGTAGTCTTACTACACAAACCACACATAAGGGAAGGCCCCATAACCCAGAGTAGATGGCAAACACAAAATAAGATTCTTGGTTCCTTTTTGTTTTCCTATTCTGGTTTGTTTGTTTTCATTTTATCACATTTTGTTTATTATTGCTTTTTCTAGGATGCCTATTAATTTCTAAATGAGAGCAAGAAAGGATATGGATGGGATGGGAAAGCTGAGAGAGGGGGAGGAAAAGAAATAATCAGAATTATCATGTGAAAAAATATTTTCAGTAGTGAAGAGGAGAAATGGACAAAAAAAGAAAAATGACAACGATGATGTTAAGAAAGGAAAACCTTTTTTCACTGTTGTGAGAGTACAAAGTTTTAGTGATTATGGAATCTGTCTGAATATTCTTCAAAGATCTAAAACTATAACTGCAATATGACCCAAAAGTCATACTTATACATCTATGTACTATGTGTTTTAATCAAAATTTTGTAGTGTATCACTATACAAATATATTTTTAAAACTACTGTAAATGTTATATTTATATTGCTATACTTGTTACTTTGGCATCATCAACATATCGCATGCTTAGGACATCTCCTGATAACATGAACTATTGTTTTATTTACTCACATATTTTATTCGTCATCATAGACCCAGAAAAACAGACATATGAATTAGATAGATAAAACAGATAAGCTGTTTGGTATACTATATTGTGTAATATATACACCTGTGCAGTAAGCTATTCGATCTAAATTTGTGTAAATACAATCTATAAGGTCAACATAGAACCTGTAGAGATCATATCCAGAGGTTAGGCACAGTCCCTGGTTGAGGAATGGGGCTACCCACCCATCTCAAAAATTTTAACCCAGAATTGCTTCTATCTAAAGGAAATACAGGAACAAAGAGTAGAGCAGAGACTAAAGGAAAGGCCATCCAGAGACTCTCCCACCTGGGGATACATTCCATATGCTGACACCAAACCCAGGCACTGTTGCTGATGCCAAGAAATGCTTGCTAACAGGAACCTGATAAAGTTGTCTTCTGAGAAGCTCTGCTAGAGTCTGACCAATACAGATGCAGATGCTTGCAGCCAATCATCAGACTGAGTACAGGGACCCTTATGAACGAGTTAGGGAAAGAATTGAAGGAGATGAAGTGGTTTGCAATCCCATAGGAAGAACAACAATATCAACCAATCAGACCCCCCACCCTGGAGGGAGCTCCCAGGGACTAAAACACCAACCAAAGAGTGCATATGGTGGGACCCATGGCTCCAGCTGCATATGTAGCAGAGGATAGCCTTTTCCCACATCAATGAGAGGAAAGGCCTCTTTGGCTCTGTGAAGGCATGATACCCCAGCATAGAGAAATGCTAGGGCAGTGAGGCAGGCGTGGGTGGGTGGATGGGGGGGCACCCTCAATAGAGGCAGAAGGAAGTGAGATGGGATGGGGGAAGTTGTGGAGGGAAAGCCAGGAATGGGGATAACATTTGAAATGTAAATAAATAAAATAATCAATTAAAAACAGGTCAGCATAATGAATAAATTGTTTAATGATGCATTCTCAGCGTGTAGCCTTACCAGTAGGAAATCTATGACTATAGAAAGTAGAAAGAAGCAATCAAAGCTACAGAATTAATGTAGCTAAATCCAGTATAAAGAGTACATAATGGCTCTGTAATCTAAACAAGGATGCCTCTTTTTTCTTAATCAGCCTCCTCTTCTACTTCAGGAGTGTACTTCATGTGGACATATGATCCTGACTTCCTTCTTCTAGGCTTTTAAAGTCTGTTAATGAAGAAAAGTATTATTTTTATTCCTTGAAGGTCTTTTGAACTGACCTCTATGGCTTCTGGGGCTATCCTGAATGTTACTGAAATACAGAAAGTTATTATATATTAGAGCTCTTCCCACAATCTCAACGGACATAAGATGCAAATAACTATGAGTTTTATCCAGGGAAAGCATCAATTGTAAATGTCTATATTATATTTAATGTACAATTTCCAAGTTACTCAGCAAAACCTCCCAGAAGGGCCTATTGCATTAAGAAGTGACTAAAGTGTTTAGTCTGTATACTCCTTTATCAACTTTTGTGTCTTAGATAGTACTCTTGGATTTATTACATTGTATTTATATTTATAGTTTTCATCTACCCGCATGACCTCAAAAGAAATCAGCCCGAATAATGAAAAGGTGCTTACCAGTATTCAAGGTTCAAGAACATTTCAAAGCACAAAAAGCTGAGAAATAAAACAACCATAATAATAAAACATATTTAACTTGTTTGTTATTATCTAGACTCCACATGAGACAAATCAACCCCCCTCCCATTAATCCTATAAAATCAAAGTCTACAAGTATATAAAATCCATGTTTAGAATGTGTGGTGTATATCTATACTTTACATATTTCAATATAAGAATGAGAGAAGTATAATTCTTGTCAATCAACCAGTAACTGACTGTACACTGCTCTCAGCATAAATAGTTGCAGATTTTATGGGGTTGTAGGTCTAGTTTGACTCTTCCCACTAAAGCATCTTGCTTCTGCTCACAAGTTTCAAAAAGATTTTTTTTAAAAGCCTATAGAAATCTAAAAGTAGAGTTATTTTTAATAGAGAGCACATAATTAAGTGGGTAAACAGGTAATAGTCATCTTTGTTCCCCTAAAGACAGTTTCACTTCTATTTCATGATAAACATGTATTTGTCTTTCTGTTATTGACTTAATCTGCTAAGTGTGAATACCTCCAATCGCATCGATTTTCCAAAACAAAAAACAAAAAAAAAACAAAAAAATAAAAAAAATAAATAAATAAATAAATAAAAATCAAAGCTTCCAACTTCCTCAGCATTTTAAATGATTTATTTCACAGGTCCTTGGCTTCTAGGTTAAATTTATGTTATCTCAATCCATATAATATTCCATGTAATCCCATCCATCCTCTTACCAAAATATTTCATTTTCCTATACAGCAGATTCTGTTATGCATATGCCCCAGTCACACCTGATGAACCTCTCAGTTGTCTCCCTGCTGTGGTTAATATCGTTAGAAAAGCAGCAGACCCAGGCAAGCATACATTTCTGCCATGGGATACAGAGTTCTTTGTGTAAATGCTAAGAAGTGGCATAGGCGGGTCATAGGACAGATCAATAGCTAGTGTTCTGAAGAAGCACAACCCTGATTTCCTATAATGCCTATGCCAGTTTGTATTCCACATATCACTACATTTGTTGTCTCTTTCTCTTCATCCTAACCTTTCTAACTAGGCTTAGATAAAATTTCAAAGTAGTTTTAACATATGCTGGCTAATATTTTTTTAAAAAAATGGTCTCTAGCTATTTGTATTTCTTCTTTGAGAAAATTCTATTCAACTCCTTCCTTTTAATTAGGTTGTTTTCTTAGTGTTTAGGGTTTTTTAAAAATTTATTCTTTGTATATTTCAGGCACAAATTCTCTATCACATGTGTATCTAGCAATATTTCTTCCACTCTTAGGCTACTATAATGAAGTTATTTTAATTTTATGAAGTCCCATTGATACTTCATTTTGTTTTTTATTCATTTCCATATAATAAATTTGTTCTCTGACTTTACTTTTTTAGATATACTTGAGATTTACTTCATTGTTTATTTTCTAAGACCTAAAGTTTTCACATATCCCTTAAGTTTTGTATGTTGTGCTCTTTTTCTTTCAGTTCTAGGAATTTTCACTAATTTCCTTCTTGATTTTTTCAATGACCTGCTAATCATTTAATAGTATGTTATTCATTCTCCACAATTTTGGCCAAGAGAATCTCTCTCTATTGTTTGTTTCTTATTTTATTCTGCTGTGATCACATAAAAAAAGTCAAAACTCCTGTACTTGACCAAACTTTACTCTATCCTATTATATGGTCTACTGTAGAGAGAGTTCAGTGGATGTCTGAGCAGAGCATGTATTCTGCAGTGCTATAGACATCTGTTAAGTCCACGTGATCTATGACAATATTTAACCTGTATATTTATTTTTTGCTTGCTTATTTTGTTACTTTGGTGAAATATCTACTCATTATTTTAGGGTACTGAAGTCCCTCATTATCACTATGTTGGAGCTAATCTGCCTTTACATCCAGTAGTGTTTTATTACAAAAGTGATTGCATCAATATTTAGCCAGTGTAGAATAGTTTTCTTTGTGTTTTCTGAATAATTTCAGGTTGAAATATATCTTCAATGATATTAGAGAAATGGTATCTGCTTGGTTTCTACTTTTATTTCCTTCAAATACATTTTCCTATCATTTCATGTTATGGTTCTGGTTGTTTTGATGGTGATGTATATTTCTTAGTCTCAAAAAAAAAATGGGTCCTGTTTTTTTAGTACGATCTGATACTCTATGTGTTTTCATTGTTGAATTGACACCATTCATACTTAAAGTTATTATCAGATAGTGTGTTTTACTTCCTGTTATCATGTTAGTAGTATCGATATTCCTTTGTAGTATCTGATGTTTTCATATTCCTCCTTCACTTAACTACTGCTGTAATATGGCAATTCGAAGCCAGAGTTATCTTTAGTCCTTATCTCAATTTATATCCCAAAACAGTACTTTCTAAAACCCCTTCCTCAATTACTTGACTTGCTACCTATCCTAAAAACAGAAATTGACTTTGGAGGTTTTCTCTAATTTACTAATTCCATAGTAATGAAAGGTGTTTCTTTTAGTCTAACATTATAGCATTTTCTTTACTTGCTGAGGAAATACACTTAAAATACTAATACAATTATTTATCAGATTCCTTTTGCATGATCTTTATAAAGCTTGCTCTTTGCTCTAGGAAGACTGAACAACTGTCCCTTCCCTGTGCACTTGGACACCCTGGGCTAACTCTCTGTTTTCCTTCCATCCACAACAACTTAGTTTACATCTCTGCCTGCTGACTTATGTATATAACAACATTTTGTGTGCACATGTGTGTATGTGTAGGTGTCACTTGTGTATTAAAGTATGCGTGACAGCATGTGTCCATATGTGCACAATAGAAGTTAATGTCAGATATCTTTCTCTATTCCTTTTATCTGTTATTTTTAAGACAGTACCTTTCACTGAGTCTGTTGCTCATTGATTGGCTAGGCTTGCTATAGCTCACTGATTAGATAGGCCAGGTGGCCAGTGAGCTCCTGAAATCTGTCTTTCTTGACCCTTCTCCTAACATAGGAATTGCCATGTCTAACTTTTAGGTGGGTACTGGGGATACAAAATAAAGGTCCTCATGTTGCACAGGGAGCATTTTACACACTGAGCCCTCTCTTCAGCTGCTCTGTCTTACTTCTTACATTATTATAAGCCTTTTGAAGGGAACAAACCATATTGATTTGATTTCATAAAATTTTCAGAATCTTCATAGCAGAAACTTTAAATGTTGTAAACTTTTGAAATCCATGGTCATAACATACGTGGAAAATGCCCTTACTGAGACCAGAGGAGCTCAAGGATGCATGAGGAATGGACGTGATCCTATGAATGATGATGGTAGAAGCTTCATTAGCACTCTGAGGTCAGGAGAACATTGCTTTATCACGTCGGGTACAAACGGAGCTTCACCTTTTACCATGTATAAAGAGGAGAAAGCCAATGCAAGAGCTTCAGCTCACAATAAGGTCCTTCAAGTTACGAATACTAGTCGGAAAACACATAGATGTAAAATACATATATGTCCTCAAATTTGATGTATATATAGTATGTAGCCATCCCATAAATGACTGAGGTATCAGTCTCCTTTCTCCAGTTCCCCTCTGACACTCACCAGCCTTCTATATGACAACAGAGTAAGAGATCTCACCTGCAATTGCCTTCCAAATGCAAATTTCCTACAGCAGCCAAGGAACAACTTTCCAATTCAGAGCATAATAATCAACTCCCTCACCCATCCATATCATTTGACATTTTAAATTCATTGCTTCTGTGTGAAACCTTGTAATATGTTTACATTGTTTTGATCAGGAACATGTACTATTATAATGATTACTTACAACAGGAATAAAGCTTAATATTTACTGCCTATGGTTATATAAAATTCAATTTTGAAGCTATTATTATTATTATTATTATTATTATTATTATTATTATTATTATAGATGTCTGTTAGAGTGATCAGTAAGACTTTGTCAAGCATGAAATGTATTATACCAGGATAAGATTCTCTGTAGAATGTTGATGCAAGTTCAAAGGCAAAAAAAAAAAAAAAAAAAAGTAAGGTTTTCTCTGTTGAAATTTTCCTTTCCCAAACTACCTAGCCTGTATTATGGCAAAATACTAACAAGCACACACACATATGAAATCACTACAGACACGAAACTAAGAGAAACCGTCATGAGGTTCCAGGCTGCCAATCTCTCTCTAAAGTAGACAAATAAAGGGAAGATAGCAGTTACGGTCAGTGTGCACACATACAAACCCACTCTCCTCCCTTTGCTTGGATTAACACCTCATTTGCTTGGCTCCTCCATGAGCTCTGCGGGGGCATGTTTGGCTAGATCAAAGAGTTTCATCTTGCACACATTTAATTACTCCGGAAAAGTAGCCTTCAGTTTTCACTATGTCACTAAGCTACATTAAATCATACATTCACTAGAAGTAGTAGTAGAGAATAGAAGATACCAAGGGAGTGGAAGGCATATCATTGAACATGAAGGAGTGGCCCAGTGGAATAGATCTGGTTTAGAACTATAAAGGCTTTGCTGAGTGAAGAGTGTGTCAAACCACTTTATAAGGTAAACAGTCTTGTAGACAAGGCCTACATCTAGAGCCATCCAGTGGCACATAGTGACTGAAAGATGGAAGAGCCATCTAGGTAGACAGATGCAGTGGAAACTCTGTGAGCCCTTACAAAGCCTTAGCAGACAGCAGAGCTTTGTGGTGCTCAGTGATAGAAATTAACTTGGAGACAAGAGGACACATTGCTATGATCTTGAAGTCTGTGTCTGCGTGTCTTATCCAGCATGGATGCAGGTATCTGTGCTTGACAGACCACATCCTTTTCAGAAGCTTTGAAAATCCTCTTTAGAATGTTTTCATTCACCCATTCCAATGGTGACAATTTTTTCCTAGAGTAAAAATTGCACACAAAGCTAAGAAAATTTTTAATTAAAGTTTAAACATATGCAATTGAGGGAGGGGGAAATGGTTTAAAATACTAAAGATTTTCCTGTTGATTTTCCACATTAATCAAATTCTGAAGATAATTACTTAATCTTCCAGTTCATTTACCTGAACAGATCAGGCTGGCCTCTGCCAGGGTGCAGGAAAGGAACACTGATGGTGACCTTTTCAGAGCCATTTTCAGAACACAGGACGGCAAATTCCATTTTGCCAAAGGCAGGGACAATGGGAAGTAAGACCCAGATGTATACTATCACCAAAAATCCATCAGAGACAACACTTTTCTCTTTTTTTAATACACAAGTGCACACGTCGGCACGTGTTTTCCAAGATGTAAATTCACTTAAAATGATTGATTGGCTATTTCTACACAGACAATAGCCAAGAAAGTAAGCTCTTACAATTTATTGCTGACCCAAGAAGTTCCCTCAGATATATCTTTTTCCATACCTGAGAACTATGTGCTGTGACTTGGAAAAATGAGCATTCCCTTGGAGTCAGATGACCTCAATTCCAACCCAGCTCTACCATTTATTATTTGTGTGCCCTTAGCACCTCTTACACTTTCTTGTAAAATGAAGACAGTACCTGCCTCAAGCGGCTGTTAAATAAGAATATAGGTAAAGTTAGAATCAATGCTAATTTTCTGCCTTTCCTTTTGACACCTGGAAAGTATTATCTCAATGTAAAGTGCTTGACTTTCCATTGATCACCATATGAGAGCAAAAGAACATAGAATGCAATAAAAATATGTAAGAATCAGGATATTTTGTTGAGTTCAGAAAAAAAACATCAACATTAGGAAAAGCAGAAAAACTGCAAATTACATGAAACTAGGTTAATTGTTCAGGAAAATTTTCTGGTTACAACAAGCAGTTGGAAACTTAAAGCACTTTCACTCATGAATATTAAATCAAGTACATCTCATTTACACTAAATCGATCTCTCAGCATAAACAAATGAGTCATATAGAATATTAATTTTCTAAATAAAGGAAATAAAAAGAGGATGATTTGGTGTTAAGGAATTATTTTAATTTTTCTTAGAAAATTGAGCCCAGTGAAAAGATTTAGAAAATAGTAAAAATGATGAGGTGTACCATGGTGGACCTGGTAGACAACTAAAAATCATTGATGTTTATGCTCTAGGTATGACTAGCTAAGTATTTAACATGTTTCAGATGAGAAAGTTTTACATATATTAGCTTTTTTATTATCTTGAAAATTATAGAGTACAGTTGTCATTACTCTAAGATTGAAAAGCATATGGCACAGGAAGTTCCCTCATCGAAAGTAGAACGGATGTAGGAAGGCTCTAGCATGTCTCCCTGCTTATTCACTAGTCTTCATTGATACCAGAAGCAAGTTATGAGACTAAAAGAAACTGAAATAAAAAAGTGTCCTGCCAAAAATATTGTGTCTTCTGCCTTGTTTCTCCCACTAAGTATCTTGTAGTTGCTACATGTATTCATCTTCTGTTCAAGCGTTGAGGAACTATTAGCAGCAGATGACTGCTGAGTTAAGAAGCACTTTCCTTTTAGGGGTACTCACTGGTGACACCAATGCTCAAGTTATGACATACACCTGTGCACATATGAGCTGCATTACTTGATTCCATATGTTTTTAAAAAGAGTTGAGAGGAGTTGAGTTGAGAGGAAGATGCATTGAGAGAAACCTAGGGTGACTTGGAGAGAGGGAAATGAAATGGTTGATATGATATATATATATATATATATATATATATATATATATATATGTATAGACATAATAAAATAATGATTTTCTACTCTTATATATGGCACATAACACATATACATTATATATACTATATAGTATACTAATAAAAAATACTTTGATTTTTGGAAACATGATTTTGAATAATATACAAAATTAATTTTGTTTCTTCTTATTTAGAGTAATCTTATAAAATGCTATTACATTGATATAATTATTGATACCTATGCATATATCTGTAGATATATGAATTTTTATATGGCATAATTATATATTTTTTTCTTGAGTGTCAGTCACTAACTGATTATGGTCATATTAAAAATAAACTGACATTTACAGTTTTCACTTTTATCGTCTCAATGTTAGATCTTGATCTCTGTAGCATGTTCATTTTAATGAAAAAGAAAGATAATATAATGAAATGTGGAAACTTACTATTTGCCTTAGAAACTATAAATATTAATCTAAGAACATCGAGTTGGGCTCAGGGTAAAAGACTGCTCTAATAATGAAAAGGGTATGGTATTATGAGAAAGGTACAAGAAGGGCATTCGTAAACCTGTGATCGGCAGTTCTGGGCATCCTGAAGTCTTCTGGGGCCCTTTTCTCTCTCATTCCCAAGCCCATTCCACTGTCTCGCCATTCCTCTTTGCTGACCATCTTTGCTCTGACGTCATCTGGTCATGTCACCACTGAATATCACCCTTTGTTCTCCTGCAAAGAATCCAATTCCATTGGAGCAAAAGGCGAGATCACGTAAGATAAGATTAGGTGATGAATCAGCATTAAGCATGAGATGAAGCAGCTTTAAGATAAGAGAATATCTGTTGACTATCTATATCATCCTTCTGGTCTCCCACCATATGACAAACACTCAAAACTGCGTAATGACTCACTGAAACCTCAACCTGGCATCAATCCAAAATGAGAACTCTTTTGTGACTTTTGAACAGTATCAAATAGTGTTTACCACATAAAGTACTGTTTATTTTGTTATTTTTATTATCATCAGTACTATGCAATTATAATTTTAAATATAAGTTTGCTTCTTGTGACAGACTGATGCTTTGACGATTCGTTTGTATTTTGCTAGCTTGAAGTGAGCGTGCTTTTTAATTCCCTGCCTATGATGTTCCGGGCACATCATAGTTAGAGATCCGTCAGTGCTGTAACACACCAACAGTTTCTTGGCTGCTAGGATACAGTTTTATCTTACTTTAGAGTGTGCATTTGTAATGATGTGTGTTGTGCACCTATATTCAGATGTTCTTGTCCTCACAGAATGTGTGTAAAGGCTAGAGAGTGATGTCCAAATGTCTTCCTAAATTCTTTCTCTCTTCAATTCTCTCTCTTCAATTCTCTCTCTCTGTCTCTCTCTCTCTCTCTCTCTCTCTCTCTCTCTCTCTCTCTCTCCTATCTGTCTCTCTGTTTCTCTCTCTCCCCACTTTACTGTTCTGTGGACATATTCTCAATTAATCTGGTGATGACTAGTTCAACTAGACAGGCCATCAAACCCCAAGTATCTACTCTCAGTACTTAGCTTATGAGCTTTTGCTTCCATACCACACCAGATGTTCTCTGTGTAGCTGCTAGGGATCCAAAGATTTAGTGCCTGCACAGGAATCAGCTTAGTGGTTCAGTCATCTCCCCAGTACAGTTTTGACAGTCACTTGGGCTAAATTCTCTAAGTTGTAGTATATATACGGCTATGAAGTTGAGATCTCAAGTGTATATTAGGAAACACTTGTTTTTATCCTTAAATTGAATACAGGTCCTAAGAAAAGCAATGTCACCTGTGTGGCTTGTATACTAAGTGCAATTTCATTGGAGAGACTGAGCTTTCCTTTGCAAGCAGTTTTCAATTGGAGATAGCTTCTAGGTTAGTGTCCACCCTGCCCCACTCTTGGCACCGGACCTCATCTGGAGCAGACATGTAGAGGCCCTATATGTACTAACACAGTCTCTGTGAGTTCAGGTGTATATCAGGTTTGCTGTGTTTGGAAGGTCTTGATTCCTTGGTATCTTCTTCCCCCTCGCTCTAATACCATTTCTATCTCTTCTTCATCAGTTACTTGAAGCATGAGAGGAGGTATTAGATGGAGACCATCCATTCAGGCCTGAGTGTTCTAAGGTCACCCATTCTCTGCACACTATACAATTGTGGGTGGCAAGTATAAAAGGAACTCAATGAGCTCAATAGTATTCTTGAAATGTTTCTGTCTCATAATGCTTTGTGTATGATGTTTTTTATATTAATCTTGTAAGTCTTATGTTTATGTATTATGGTATCTGGTTTTCTGTTTTCATAAGATTTCTGAGTGTTCTAATATGTGTGTCTCTGGATCTATATGTGTTAATTTGACTTTTATTTCTGGTTTTTGTTTCATCCTATTCTCGTTTGGTTTTGTTGTATCTTATTTTATTACTTTTCTTCAATGACTTCTAATGAGAGAGAGAGAGAGAGAGAGAGAGAGAGAAAGAGAGAGAGAGAGAGAGAGAAAACGGTATGCATAAAGGGGAGGAAAGGAAGATCTAGGAGGAACTGGGGGATAGACTATATAAAAACTATTTTTGTTTAAAATATATAAAAATAGGAATACTATGTCATAACTTCTAAAAAGAATGTAAATGCACTTTCAATTAATGATGGTACAGCCTTTTCTCTAAGACATATCTCCCTTTTTCAGATATCTTGGAATATACATCTTGGAATGGGTAAATCTAAAGAAAAAAATACATGAATCTCCTTATAATCCTCATCTTTTCATTATCATCTCTCCAGAGTGTATTAAATTATTTTACATACTATATAAAGTGTCACATTGGTGACTTCTTTTCAGCAAGCTTCTTTTAGTAAATTGAGAAAAATTCCATTTTGTGCTAGGTCAGCAGTCCCTGCAGAAAGCATCTTTGATCACATCTCTGCTGTTCCCAGGAGGGTCTCTACTGCTAGTGGCATAGGTACATTTCCCAGGACTACCAGGATTTTAATGTCCTGCTAATTCCTCCTACTGTACTACCCACCCACTAGACTCAGAGTCAAACCTCATAATACACTGATAGAAAGAAATACAAGAAAACAAGTAACAATGCTAGAAATAAAGGATGCAAGAAAGCACTACTTGACAGCTGACACCAAGCCTGATGACCTAAGTTCAATTCTAGAATCAATATGATGAAAAGAGAGAAGCAAATCTTGCAAGTTTTACAACATGACATGTACTATACACACACACACACACATGTATATATATATATATATATATATATATATATATATATATATA
>JADRCC010222543.1:0-14932 GCA_019843855.1 Hylomyscus alleni
TTTTTTTTTTTTTTGCCCTGCCTTTTAATACAGTTTGGTCTTTCTATTTTCTACTGTATGTCAATTTTCATGGACTTTTAAATTATGTGTGTAGATCTAATGATTCAGAAAACAATATTTTTCCTGATGTTTATATTTGCATAAGTAGCTGCTATTGAAAGTCTCCACTTGAATAGACCAACATGGAAATTTAATTCAAAACTCTGCAAGCAAAAATCGAACTTACATAATTCTGTGTCTCTCAGAAGTGACCTCCAAAGTAAGAATGTGGCCACCTGCAGTCACTTTCCCATCAATGTCGAACACATCTCTTAACCTCTCAGTACTTCTATTCTTCAGCACTCATTCCTCTCCACTATCTTCTTCTATCTCTGCTTTCACCAATTTAAATATCACCGTAAATTTTTACTTCAGTTAATACACATGATCTTTAGCATCTCTAGTAATTTCAATATTAACTAACTTCAATCAAATTTAATTATACTAGCCAAAATGAAAGCTTCCTTAAGTAGAAAATATGTTTTAGCTCTATCCATCCTTATAAGGCCATTCAGAGTCATTTAAAAGCAACATCTGTGGGTGTAGGAGAAGAGCCAGATTCTTTAATACTGCCCCCAAGGCCTCCAATGATTGGTCTCTTCCTAACACATTAATTGTATAGTGTCCCATTCCTGTTCTTCTCATTATATTCTCGTCACACCATTGTTCTTTCAATTAATTAAAAAGCTAAGTTCTTTCCCAATTCTAACTGCTGCTATTTGCTGTTCCTCCTACCCAAAGCTATTTCCCCCTTGTGTCAAAGGCTTAATTTTTCTTAATTTAGGTCTCAGACATTCTTTCCCTGGCTGTTCTATTTAGCACCAGTTAACTTATTCCTTCTATTTCACATCTAAGTGTTTTCTTATTACTCATAGAACATTAATTTGTATTATACCAGGTTTCTTCTTTTTCTCCCATGTCCAAATTAGCACAAAGCTAAATATGGGCAACTCATATTCTCCCTGCCTTAAACATAATGTCAATGCAGTGGTTTTTTTGACTTTGTAGCAATCTTACTTTGTGAAAAGACCTATGAATCAATATTAGAGCTCAATGAGTTACTTTAAATTTTGCATCTCAGTTGAAATTAAGTAACAGGAATTTCACCAGCGTGAAAAAAGCAAACAACAACAAATAAACAAAAACAAAACAAAAGAAACAAAACAATAACAAAACAAAACCCAAAAACTTTTATTGAGGAAAGGACATCACGGACATCAATTTTCTATTGCCCACTGCGATACTTCCAAACCATGGCTAATGGGCAGAACTATCCACGTAGAGAAACTGATGAAGGACTTGATTGTGACCTATCATAGTGTTCATAATGTTGCATCATGAGAAATGAATCCATATTTGTGTTCAGTTTCTTCAATCCTAGTAAATTTCCATGCATTAGGAAACATCTTGCTTAAACTTTATGGTTCAGAAATTTTTGATAAATAATGGATTTTATGCACATATAATTGCGTTAGTTGATATACACACTCACAAATATAAATGCACATGTGAGAACAGTTATATACAGTATAATGAGAGTTCAAAAGTTGATAGACTGCATTTACAGTAAGATTGATGCCAATAAGATTGCATTGCCTGTTGGGATCAGTTGTTTAAATTATCATAATTTTCCATGTTCTTGAAAGATGAGTGTGTGTGTGTGTGTGTGTGTGTGTGTGTGTGTGTGTAACACATGACAGCAGCCATCCAAGTTCATTTTGTTATATACACATAGCTCTGATGATAAGTAAAGCATACTCTACCTTAATTCCCTCTCTGCAGTGACATAAAACTGGAATTATTGATCATGCTCAGTTATCTCAGAAAATAAGGAAACGCTTAATACAATTTCCTATCAACCAGTCTGTGCTCAATGAAGAAATGGTTACCTTACAAATGGCCAGGTATAGTGAATATTTATCACTGAGGCTTCACCCTTAAAACAGAAACAACCCCTAAAAGTAAACTAATGGTGTAAGCTTGTAAGTAATCACCACTTCCCTGGGATAGTGTACCTGCTTACTTTCACTGCATCCTTTCAGTGTTTTGTCCACTGCTTCACACTTATGGGTAGAAAACTTAGAAGAGATACAAGGTCCTGTTCCGCATGTACTGCTAAGAGGTATCAGAAGACTGTTCAGCCTATGAGAAGGGAAACATAAGACACCAGCACATATATACATTTTCTTTCTTCTGATAGAACTTTTCACCTATAGCACAAAGAATAATAAAATAAACATATTGGGGCAATTTAACAAATATGGCAAAATATAAAAGGACTCATTTATGTTATTTTCAAAAATCAACCCAAAATAGATCATAGATCAAAACATTATAGCTAAATTAATATAAGTTTCAAAACACAGATCTAAATCATCACTCAGTGTGTAGAATGACTGATGCATATGCATGAGATCCAGATTTGATCTCAAATTATCTGTATTAATTAAAATCTAAAAAAAAAATGAAATAGCCAATGGACTGATGTTGGGGAATAAGGAAAAGGGTTGAATAATGTTGAATAAGGGAAAGGCTAGAAGAAGTTGAGGAGGAGGGTGACCCCAGAGGAAGGCCAGCACTCTCAACAAACCTGGACCCTGAGAGCTCTCAGACACTGAGCCAACACCCAGTCAGCATACAGGAGTTGGTTCGAGGCCCCCGACACATATTCAGCAGAGTACTCCCTGGTCTAGCTTCAATGAGAGAAGACACACCTAATTCCTGAGAGACTTGAGACCCCAGAAAGTGGGGAGGTCTGGCAGGTTGTGGGTGTGTGTGTGTGGGATAATCTCTTGGAGACAGAGGAAGAAGAAGGGGATGAGAAACTGTCAGAAGGCAGAACAAGAGAAGAATAACAACTGGATTGTAAAAAAAAAAATTAAAGAATCAAAAAATGAAATAAAAATTATTAAATTAAGTCATGTACTTTTTGAATCCATGTAATTCCTAACCGCTTTCTAAATACTTAAACTTACATCCACAAAAAGTATATTTCTGATCAAAGATCTTCTTTATGCAGCATATGGAAATCATTATTCTAAGCTACAGCTATTCAAAATGCAACAACGAATGGATTATCAGGTGACTAGGCAAAGTGGATATATATGTAACACAATTTTTGCACCTAAGATTTAGAGAATATCATACCAGACAGTGAAGGCCAAAGGAAGGTAAGCCTTTCATGAGATCTGTGCCTTCTACATATGACTGAGAAACTGTGAAATTCACACCAGAGGAATCTTGAATGGTTGAGAACACCTAAAGAAATGTTCAAAGTCTTTAGTGATCAGAGAAATGAAACTCAAAATGACACTGATATTCCACCTTACACCAATCAGAATGGCTAAGATCAAAACCTCAAGTGACAACAGATGCTGGCAAGGATCTGGAGAAAGAGGAACACTCCTCCATTGCTGGTGGGATTGCAAGCTGGTACAACCACTCTGGAAATCAATCTGGAGGTTTCTCAGAAAATTGGAAACAGATCTACCTGAAGACCCAGCAATGCCACTCTTGGGAATATACCCAAAAGATACCCCACCCTGCCACGGGTGCACATGTTACACTATGTTCACAGCAGCCTTGTTTGTAATAACCAGAAGCAGGAAACAACACAGATGTCCCACGACAGAGGAATAGTTACAAAAATATGTGGTTCATTTACACAATGGAATACTACTCAGTTATTAAGAACAAGGACATCCTGAGTTTTGCAGGAAAATAGATGGAACTAGAAAATATCATCCTGAGTGAGGTAACTCAGTCCCAAAAGGACATGCATGAACTAATAAGTGGATATTAGCCAAAAAAAGAAAAAAGAAAAAAGAAAAGGAACAGAATACCCAAGATACAATCCTCAGAACTCAAAAAGGTCAAGAAGCTGAAGTGCCCAAGTGAGGATACCTCAGTCCCACTTTGGAGGGAGAAGAAAGCAACCAGAAAGGAGAAGGGAGGGACCAGGGAGGGAAAAGGAATGGGCGGGGAAAGCAAAGGGGAACATGATCTGGTATTGGGTGAGGAAAAGGACTGAAGCCCCAAGGGCCAGCAGAAAGATTAGAAATGGGCAACCTCGGGAGGTAGGAGGTCGGGGGTGGCTGGAGGCTTCATAATGTACTAGAGACCTGGGAAGTGAGAGACTCTCAGGACTCAAAGGGAGGGACCTTAGATGAAATGCCCTACATTGGTGAGAGGGAACTTGTAAAACCCACCCCCAGCAGAAAGACAGCATCAAGTGAGGGATGGAGTTGCCATCCCACAGTCAAAACTCTGATCCACAATTGTACTGTCTGAAAGAACTGCAGGAGTGGAACTAGAGAGGAGACTGAGGAAAAGAAGGTCCAGTGACAGGTCCAAAATGGGATCCAGCTCACAGGGAGGTCCCAAGACCTGACACTATTACTGAGGCTATGGAGCACTCACAAAAAGGGACCTAGCATGACTGCCTTCTGAAAGACCCAACAAACAGCTGAAATAGTCAGATGCAGATATTTGTACCCAACCAATGGACAGAAGCTGCTGAACGCTGAGGGTGAAATAAGAAGCTGAGGAGGAGGGCAAACCTGTAGGAGGACCAGCAGTCTCAATTAACCTGGAATCCCTAGATCTCCCAGACGCTGGACCACCAACCAGGCAGCATATAGCAACTGATATGAGTTCCCCAACACATTACAACTGAGGGCTGCCGAGTCTGGGTTGAGTCGGAGAAGATGCATCTAACCCTCAAGAGACTGGAGGCCCCAGGGTGTTTAGCTGTCTGGTGAGATGAGTGATGGGTGGTGGGGACTTCGTGGTAGAGACGGAAGCAGGAAGGAGATATGTGAGTGGAACAGTTGGAGGGTAAACCAGGAGGGGAATAAAATCCGGAGTTTAAAAAAAGAAAAAAACAAAAGAAACAAACACACACACACACAAAAAAAAAAGAAACAAAGAAAGAAACAAAAAAGGAAGAAACAAAAAACAAAGTAACAAAGATTTAATAAAGAAAGAAAAACAAAAATAAATAAATAATAGCTATAAATATGAAAAAAAGAGTAGGTGAAACATAAAAGAATGTTATAGTCCTAAAGTTTTACATGATCCCTCAAATGTAATAAAGTAGTCATAAAGCATGAATAAATATATAATATTTATTTAACATATTATATTTATTTTATAATTATAATATACATTTATTATAAAATTATAAATGTATAAACAAATCAAACATAAATAACTTGTATAATTATAAAGGAACTACTTCTGGGAGCAAAAAATTATAGTCAAAATGTGATTCAAGAAAGCTACTAAATTACTTTATGTAATTCAAAAACTAAAAGCACAACACAAGAATAAAAGCACAAAATACTATCAAATTGCTTTAGAAAGAATGATCATATTAAATTTAATACATTTAAATTTTAAATTATCTTAGAGAGTAAAGTGGCTCAGCACATAATGGTACTTCCAGTCAATGTAAGAGCCTGAATATGATCTCTGAGATAAATGATGGAAGAAGTGAAATCAAGTCCAGTCTTGACCTCTGACTTTCATATATGTACAACAGACACATATACACATAAACATCATATATACAGATAAGTACACAACTGTGGTTCAAAAAAATCAGATTTTCCAATGTATAAGAAGTAGACTATACACAGAATCCATCTGATTTTTAAAAGAAGAAATTTAAATAACAAGACAAGTTCAAAGTACATAGACATGTGTAATAACACATATAACATAAAAATCATGCTTAAGAATGGATATAGCATAAAATTGTACTCAAAGTAGGCATTATAAGATCAAGATAACAATAAAAATATAAAATTAAAAATAATATTATATGTGAATATTCATAAGAAAATGTTTGAGTTCTATGAAGAAAATGTGAGATAAAAAATCAGTATTACAGATGGAGTTTATTGTTATATATTATTTAGCTTATTTGAAGCAAATTATGCATGTATTGCAGATAGCATTTCAGAACCGATGTAGGACTTTGGAGAAGTAAACCTGATATTTCTCTATCCATGATCCTATTCCCACAAAACTCATAAATCTCAAAGGAAGACACTGTAGTGGTGCAAACGTAGTGCTAAATACATCACAAAAAATAAACTTCCTCTCAATGACTTTACATCTTCTTTGTCAAACTCAGTAGATCTAATTCTTTATTTTCAAAACTATAATTTGAAACTGCCAAATTTTATTTATTTCCTCATAGGCATCAATATGAAGAACTTCAGAACCTGAATAATGCACATAGTAATAAATAGTGTATATTATACTACTGTTTAAATGTTTCATCTGAAACTCACTTCATAAAAATAAATGTCCCCTGAGTATGGCTCTAAGCACTGCAGAAGCAGAAAATCACCTCAGGCAAAATGAATATTCTCATAATTCCACAGCATGAGAGTACACTCTTTCTTTGTATTCTGCATCTCATTTTTTTCAGTTATTTAGAAAATGATGAGCACTTTTAGAATAGAAAAGCTTTGTCTGATTGCAGTAAGCATAAAGAAAATAAAACATAAAAACAGCTAACAAGCATTATTTATAACAATGTTCAAAGTATTTAAGTTTAGATTAAGTTGACCACTTTCAATATTGACCATTACCTCTAGTATGCTTATTATATCAAGTATCTTAAAACCACAATAAGATAAATATTTTACTTAAACAACAGTATGCTAAGAGAGAGCTTGGTGGTTAAGAGTAATGTTTTATACTCTGTGGACAACCTTGGTTTGGTTTCTATCATCCATATCAGGCAGCTTACAACCACCTATAACTAGTTCTAGGAGATCTGAAGCCCTTTGCCTCTGTGAGAACCTTCACACACATGGTAAACATAAACTGACACACAAGCACAAACACACACACACATACACACATAAATGAAAATGATCAGTAACTTCAAATTTTCATACAGTTTACAGTCATACAGAAAGAATTCTATTTCTTTATATTATGAGTAATACATGCCAGGAAATAAAATAAAACCTTGTTTTCTCTTGAAAAGAACAGTATTACTACAATGGTATTTTTTAAAAGCTTTTTTTCATTATTTTTGTTCTTTATGTTTTTGTATGCATATGTGAGAACTTCCACAGAGGCAAGAATAAGGCCTTGAACTCCTGGAGCTCAATGTCTAGGTAATTGTGAGTTATCTTGTGGGTTCTCAAAAACAAGCTCCAGTCCTCTGGAAGAGTAGTAAATACTCTTAACTTTTGAAGAAGCTTCTGAAGTCATCTCTTCAAATCCAAATCTAATGTATTGTTCATATATGTGTTCATATATGTATGACTTAATATATTACTTGTATTCAAAATATGTACATATTTCATGTATATTTTGATGAGTTTCTCCATACATGTGTGGTCATTATATTAACACTACAATGTATGTAACCAAACATAATTATCATGACCAAAGTCTCTCATTTTGTAACACAAACAAACAAACAAAAAACCCAAAAAAGACAAAAATCTTCATATGCAGTCTACCTTAATATATTCTCAAGTAAATGACAAAAATAAAATTTATTATAAGTTCTATGTTGTAAAGATCATCTTTGGAACTTATTTATCATTTGTAAATTAAAAATGTATTGATAAAAATTATGCTTTGTATTCTCCACAAAATCAGCATTCTCCTCTCATGTTCTCTAACTTAGGTTATTTTGGGTTTTGAAAGAATAGAATTATGTATCACTTGTTATTCACAGACTGATTAATTCTACTTAGCACAATTCCTCCCAGGTTTACATATGTTAGCGTAGGATTTATTTCCATTTTCTGTGATGTTGGATATTAAGCCCAGAGCATTGTTCATGCTAGGCATGCATTCTCCAACTGAGTATATCCCCATTATTTATTTTATTGAATATTGAATTATATCCTAATATATGTCTATATCTGGTTTACTCTTTTTCTTTAGTAAGTATTTGTGTTCTTATCATATTTTACTATTGAAAATAAGTATAAAATTTACATGGGTGTATTTATATAGGGTTAAAAACACTCACAACATTTTCAATGGAAGTAAATGGAGCATAGGACTGGATCCCAGCTCTGTTTTTAATTTTCAAAGGAAATCTCCATATCTTCAAAAACAGTTATATTGTAACTCATCTGAAATGAACTAAAGTTTCATATTTTCACATTCACAATCATATTTGTTGTGCTTATAATATATACACCTAAAACTGACAATGAGAACAATATAAATGGTAAAAAGAAATTGAGTCAGAGAAAAGCGTAATGCAAAAGAGAAAAAAGCAAAGACATTCTTACTTTTAAAAATCCTAGCAGGTGAAATGTTGGGATGAGTTAGAGCAGGGTATTGGCATTATGACATCATAAGCAAGCATCCAGCTTAGTGTCCAGATTAAGAAAAAAAACGTTTAGGAATAATTAATTTTGTTGTCTTAAATTTAATACAATCATTTGTTTGAAGATAATTTTGAGTTGGATTAAAAATGCTAAATTTTACAAAAGTTGTAGCTGTTATTAGGGGTGTGTGTGTGTGTGTGTGTGTGTGTGTGTGTGTGTATGTAAAATCAGGTGAAGAGAAAATGCTATGGGAAAACAGCATCAAGATTTATGAGTATAATTTCCCTAGTCAAATATGTCTGAAGTATAATGAAAAAATGTTTAATTCATACTTTCTAAATTTTTTAGAGACAGGCCATTTTGACTATTTTTTATTGTTAGGACACATGCACATGCTAAGTACTTATCCTTTACTGCGTAATGAGATTCTTTTGGCCAGCACGTATAAAGAATCTTTCTACAATTCTACTACTCTTTGCAGTTTCCATTGTCAGTTTCCTGTGTCAGTTTGTTCAGATTTCATCTTTTTGGTTTCATTGAAACATGTAATTTTTCTGAATCATATCAGATTCTGTGTCATGGTTGTTTGATGTAAAATACTATAGGAATAAATATAGATAAAGACTAGAAAATGCTTTCAATCAACTACTATTGTACAGAGAAAACAGGACCCAGTTGGAATGTAGAATGCGTTTTGAACTTGTCAAAAAGATTGGAAAAACTTAAATATGAAACTGGCGAACAGATTGGGAAGATGAAGGTGAACTGGCCTTGCTGCTGTGGAGTTCAAATGATGATAAAACTTAAATAGTGTGGCCTGAAACTAACACATTAGCAAAACATATAATTTTGTCAGCTGTGACACTATAAAGTCCTCTGATACTAAGTTCTGGAGATTGAAAACATTTGCATTTGTTAATTGTTAACCTGATGAGTTCTATCAGTACAAAGGGCACAAAGACGCATCAGTGTTCATGAGGAAAGAAAACATGACTGAAAATGATGTCATTTACTTACAGAAAATTTTGTAGCAGTAGAAAAAAAAGAACGACTAAAAAGTTGAATATAAAATTCCTGTATATATATGTTCAGTCAGTTAACATTGATTAGGGATTAATATGAAATGTGTTCAAACAATGTTAGGCATATATGTCACAGTTATTTTTAATCCTTTGTGGTATCTAATTCTGTGTAATCCTTGCTGGAATGTGAGAAACAAAAAAAATTGCATGATGCAATAAATATTAAATGAAAATTCACTTCTTGTAGAACTAAAGACAGCATGATGTCCCAGTCTGTGTCATCTGGACCACCTTTGACTGTATCCTTTGCACATACTAGATCAGGATCACCTCCATGAGAACTGTATAAGATGTGCTTCCTCTTAGGACTTCAGTTTTTCTTACTTACTATTTCTCTTCCTCAAATATTTTTCTCACTTCCTTATTAGCAGGAATCATGCTAGGTTCCTCCATTTAGAACCTAAAAAGGTAATTTGCCTTAACTATCACTCAAGTTGTATGGTACCTTCATTTGTGTCTTATTTAAGTTAGATTGAGACAAGGATACTTTCATTGTGCTAACATCTCAATGATAAAAAACCAAGATGTCAGTCCCTGGAATAAAATAGTCTAAATCAGTACAAATATAACTAACGTCCCACATGGATGAATATTTGGTCTTTATCAATAAACATACCATCTTTGAGTATGTACATGGAACTTTGAAGTGTTCTAACAAATAAAAGAAACCAGCTCAGATAAACACATTCCTTTGCACTTAAATGGAGAATCTAAAACAATGAAAGCACAGGGGCAGACAGAATATGCATTACTGGAACTTGGTGGATGCTCTTCATGCTGTGCTATTTGTGATAGGCAGTAAGTTGCCTATTTAAAAGAGTAGTCAGTGGTCCAAACATCTGCATTCCATCTTTTCCTCTGTTCACATCCTCGGCATGTTCCTTCTATTCTGTTGTTAGAATTTGTTCAGATTTGTCAGATTTGTGGTCTCCTCAACTAAAACAGTCCTTTGAAGGAATTACCACCTGTTATTCACATTCAAATATTAGGTTGTCTTGTACCTTGCCAGACACTTGATGCTCACAGGTCATTAAAGGACTATTACTTGGCAAGCCATGCAAACAACTTTGTGAACATTTGAGAAAGAAGATTTAAAAGGTACCAATTGAATATCCAGATCAAATAAAAGTGCACTTTGAGTTATCATTTTCAATAATTATCTGTAAATTCAAGTTTATAAAAAACAGTTTATATTTCCTTCTTTGTCATATTTCAAGAAAACATTTCATGTAGGTAATTAACTGGCTGAAGATTGTAGGTAAACGTGAACAAGAATCAGATTCCTCTAATAGCACCTGAATTTCTCTTCCAGCTTCATATCTTAGGTCAAACTGTGGAGACAATTGCTTGAATTAGTTTTTCAGAAAGTGTTAAAGCAAATGAATAGACTTCAGTTTAACACGTTATTTTTGAGAGGTGAGCTAGAGGAGTCCCTAGAATTGCTGTGACTTTTGTCATTATTACAATATTGGAAAATACACTCAAGCTTTGTTCAAGGCAAAATGCAATTTAGGAGACAAATTGAATATTGGGTAGAGTGGTTCTAATTTATTGCAGCTTTATCTAGCTGCTTGTGAACGAGACACTGAAGAACTCTGTTAAATGCAAAACTGAACAGTTCCTCTGCTTCTTTATTTCATCTTTTCTGTCTGTTTGGAACTGATGTGTGTCTTGTGTGTTTGAACTTTGCTCCTTTGATTCGCTTGCTGAAACCTATATCTCGGCTAAGGAACCCCCTTCTCTTTATTGATAAATGGGAACAAAGAACATGAACTTGGCCTCAGTAGAAGCAAGGGCTACATCTAGCCAGAATCAATGGCAAACCCTTTAGCAGATAATGAGCCTCTATAAGCTGCAAGGGGAGGAGTTTTTCCTGCCCCTGTGTTCATCTAAGTTCTTTTCAATAATGGAGTCTTTTCTGATATCTGCCCAGGACTTTTAAGATAGTCAAATTTCTCATAGATTAATTTTTATTTATTGGTTTGACTCCCATGATTCCATTAGAGACAGCAAATAATGTGACATAGTATTAACAGTTAGATTATATCTAAATGTATTTAAATGAAGATTAGTCCCCCTACAACTGTAAGTCCAGGTGGTTATTTTACAATTATTCAGTTGTGAAGTTTGCTCAGAATTAGGCTGTTCTCCCCCTGTCTCATTCAATTTGTTACTGTCATTTTATGATTGGCTTCTTGACCCTTTATAATTTTTGAGTAGTCTCATGTTTCTAAAGTTCTTTCAATTTAATACTGCTTTGTTGGACTGTGTCTAACAGTTGGACTGTGATCTATTCAGTTTCAAAGGTGGATGGGGTTTGAATTCAACACATTAACAGGTTATTACTCTCTGACAGTAATCCTCAAAGAGTAACTTAATTCAAAACCAAAGGAGGAGGTGTAATTTCTTACACTTAGGACAAAGTGTAACTTAGGACAAAGGAGGAAGTGTAGTTTCTTATACTTAGGACAAATTAATTTAGGACAAAGCAAATTGTAGTGATAATCTATACAGTATAGTGTTTACATTAACTTAAAGACCTGATTTTCTAAACGTGGATTGGTGAATTGTTTTTCATATTTATTACATATAATTCATCTCTCTATTAATAGATATTATTTTGTTAATAGTTGTCATCTAAGTCTAGTGCAAAAGACTTTTTAAATGTTTTTTATATTCTCTAAATCTTGGACCTTCAAACAGTATTCAACAAAGAAACTTACTTATCATGTAAAATGCGTTCTTCTGGTTGACATGGATAAATGTAATGAAGAAAATAAACTCCTGCCTTGCACATTATTTTACAAATACAAACATTGATTACTGTTTTTTATGTAAATTTCATTGATTCTTAATCATTACACTCTTCTTTTTAAGTAAAAGCAATCACTGCAATAGTAGCTGAAATAATGATTTCTTCATGTTAAAAGATCCATGTCCTTGCCCTACTCTAAAGAGACTAAGCCATCATCCAGGAGCCCAAGAAAGACTCTCTCCACAGACATCCAACACTCCCTCAGAGCCTACCCAGCTTCCCCAAGAGTACCACTTCTTCTCCTCTCCATATTCTGGCACACAACTCTGACAGAAGCCTCAACTCCACCAGAGACCACATAGGTACATAGAAACCCAGAGACCATGGCAACTACTAGAACCCAGAGGCAATGCTAGTATCCAAAACCCCAGAGTTCACACAGGCTGCCAAAAACTAGCTAAAACACTGTACTGAACCTCAGGCCTTGACAGGACTATATCTAGGCCACAGGACTAGAAAGGAGACAGAAACCAATGGTAAAAAAAAACTTCCATCCAAGAAACATAAACCCAGAAATTAGCACCTAACCCTATAATGATCCTATATCCAGATGCATAAAGCCAGCATAAGAACACAATGAACAGCAGCCATGTCAATATGACATTGCCAGAGCCCAACAATTCTACTACATCAGGCCATGGATAAATCCATACACAAAAGAATGACCTTAAAACCAACTTTATAAAGATAGGAGAGGCCTTAATGATCAAAAGAATAAGTACCTTCAAAAAATTAAGAAAGCAAACAATAATAGGAGGGAATGAATAAATACCTTAAAGAAAGACAAAAAAATTAAACAAGGTGACAAAATGATTCAACTATTCAAAACCTGAAAATGGAAGCACTGAGAAAATACAAACTGAGGAAATCCTGGAGATGGAAAATCTAGGTAAATGAACAGGAATTACAGAAGTTACAAGCATCACTCACAGAATACAAGAGATGGTAGAGAGAATCTAGGTCATAATAGATAGAAGAAACTGATACAATGATCAAAGAAAATGCTATGTCTAAAATATTCCTGACACCAAAACATCCAAAATAAATTGGACATGTGACTACACATGTCTTAGTTAGGGATTTATCACTGTGAACAGACACCATGACCAAGGCAACTCTCATAAGGACATTTAATTGAGACTGGCTTACAGGTTCAGAAGAGCCAGTCCATTCATCAAAAGGAGACCATGGCAGCATCCAAGAAGGCATAACAGGAGCTGAGGTTTCTACTGCTTCATCTGAAGGCTGATAGGCAGCTAGGGTGAGGTTCTTAAAACTCTCCCACACATGACACACCTACTCTAACAAGGCCGTACCTGTAGCAGGGCCATCCCTTCTAATAGTGCTAATCCCTGGGCAGAGTATATGCAAAAAACAACATGATAAGCAGGAATAATGATGGGGCACAAATTGAGGAAATGGCCAACCACTGATTGTCTCAATTTGAGACCCACACCATAAGAGATACCACCCCTGACACAATTAATAATATTCTCCTATACTTCCAGACAGGAACCTAGCAAAGCCTTTGGCTGATAGGCTTTGTTCAGCCTCTGTGAAAACTGATGCAGAAACCTACAGTAATACATGAGGAAGTAGACAGAGTCAGAAGAATCTTATGGAAGAGGAGAGAGAGTCAGAGGGGTTAAGGATACTACAAGGAAATCTATAGAATCTACTAACCTGGTGAATATGGGCCCAGAGAAACTGCATCATCAACCAAAAAGCATGCCTCAGCTTAACCTAGGCCCCCTACACGTATGTAACATGTGTAGGTGTGGACATTCCTTCAGTCTCTGCTCCACTCTTTGTCCCTGTATTTCCTTTAAACAGGAGCAATTCTGGGTTAAGATTTTGGAGATGGGTGGGTGGCCCCATCTCTCAACTGGGGGACCATGCCTAACCTCTGGATATTGTCTTTACAGGTTCTCCCTCCCCTTTGTGGTGTATTTCAGCTAATGGCAACCCTGTTGGGTATGGGAAGGCACTTGCTTTCCTGGCATCCTGGAACTTTCTGGTTGCTACCCCCAGTTCTCCACACTCCATTGCTACACACCTCTGTTCAATTTCCTGATCCTCTACACTTCTCCTCCGTCTCCTCCCATACCTGATTCTACCCCTGTTTTTCTCTCCTTGTCCTCTCTTCCTCCCATGTCCCTCCCACCTTCTACTTCCCTTGATTATATTGTTTTCCCCTTTTAAGTGTGGCTGAAGCATCCACTCTATGGTCTTCCTTCCCTTGAGCTTCACGTGGTCTGTGAGTTGCGTTGTGGGTATTCCACACTCTTTGCCTAGAAGTACCTGCTGACAGGAGCCTGATACAGCTGTCTCCTGAGAGGCTTTGGAAATCCTGACCAATATAGACGAGGATGTTCACAGACAACCAGCAGACTGAGCACAGGAACCCCAATGGAGGAGTTAGGGAAAGGACTAAAGAGCTGAAGGAGACTTATCTGACATCAGTGGAAGAGGAGGCCCTTGGTCCTGCTAAAGTTTGATGCCCCAGTGTAGAGGAATGCTAGGACCATGAGGTAGGAGTGCATAGGTAGGTGGGGAAGCACCCTTATAGGAACAGGGTAAGAAGGATGGGATGGGGGTTTGCAGAGGGGAAGTCAGGAATAATGATAACATTTGAAATATAAATAAATAAAATATCCAATTTAAAAATGCCCCCCCCC
>JADRCC010222549.1:0-11235 GCA_019843855.1 Hylomyscus alleni
ACACACACACACACACACACACACACACACACACACTGTGGCAATTTCTCTCATCACTTTGCTCTTATATAAATTTATCAATGTTGGAAAGCTGCTTTTTAGTACAGGGACTCTACTATGTTTTTTTATCCATTTTACTGTTATTATAAATAATAATGTTTTTTGTTAACATTACTATTAAAATAGTTTCACACATTAGATACTCCATGAAATTTCGTGTATATAAAAATTCTAATAGCCAAAGGCTGAAATGGATAGATGACATTACAGAGTTTAAAGAAAGCTAAGTATAGGAGTACACATTGGTAACCCCAAAATTCTGGAGGCAGAGGCAGGAGGATTGGGAGTTCAAGTCCAGCCTGAGCTTCAGAGTGAGACAATGCCAATTTCCTCTCTGCCGTCAAAAAATATCAAGAGACTTACTCAGAATAGTGAGTGCTTATTTAGATTTTAATTTTTTCCCCAGAAGAAGGTTTAATTTTTTCAACCTTCCTTGCCTGGCTATAAAAGATACAGTGTCAGGGTACACTAAACCTGTGGTTGGGATTACTTGAATTCATGTGCTTGAAGCTTGGTACTCATTATGGTGATTTTATGGGACTAATTGTTCAGTAATGTTTAAAAAGTTAAGATAGGGTTAAGATAGCACTTTGAAGGGCTATACTCCAGTGAAACACGGTTAGACCAATCAATGATTTAAGTAATTTCTTGGGTTCCAGAGTAAATTCTCAAAAGAGTTTTCATGATAGGGTAAGATTGGCTCCTGCTCCCACCCTGGCTTTCTGTCCTACTATGTGAGCTCTGTATACAAGCTCCTGCCATGAGTCCTCCATCCTGATGGGATGAAACCATAGTTGCCTTCATTGGCACTGGCAACCAGCTGTCTAGATTCCCCATCTCCAAGCCTGACGTAAATTAACTCCTACCTTTATAAATTACTTTGCCTCTAGTATGTAATCATAGTACTTAATAGAAAATGAACTATTGCCAGGCGGTGGTGGTGCACCCCCTTAATCCCAGTGCTTGGGAGGCAGAGGCAGGCAGATTCCTGAGTTTGAGGCCAGCCTGGTCTACACAGTGAGCTCCAGGACAGCCAGAGCTACACAGAGAAAGAAACCTTGTCTCAAAAAAAAAAGAAAAAAGAAAAAAGAAAGAAAAGAAAAGAAAATGAACTATTATATGTGATAATGTGTAGAAGAAGCCTAGTTTCAAATACAAATGCAACCAACTGTAAAAATTCATCAGCATAATAAGGTTCCTCATAGCCATATTCTCCAATGTATTACAAAGGAAAAGGGGGGATTTGGGAGAACACAGTTCTACTGTGGTGATGTTTCAGATCAATTGATGTTGGATAATACTGTTATTGAAATTTTTAGAGTGAATAGTATTGTGACATCTTGCAAAGGGAATATTAATAAAGGCCAGAGGCTGGAGTGTGATGGCAGTGACGACAATCCAGATCAGATGTAGGCGACCCCAGGTAAACAGTCATCAAAGCTGTCATGATAGTGACATAACGACATGATGCAGAGTCACAGGCTTGTTCCACTTTAAACATTGTATCAGATTGTGTTCATCTTCTAGAAATGCCCCCAGCTCCCCATTTAGTTCCAACTGGAATCTTTTCACGTGATTGCCCTGGGTGCTCTCTTCATATGACTCATTTAATTTCATCAGGACCAGATCCTGTTATAAGTGTGAAACTCACCAGGGCTGCAGTGTAGAGCCTCCGTGTCGGCATTTCTAAGACCTGTAGACAGTCCTATGGCTTGATCTATTAACTCTAGTTTGAATTCAAATATAATCTCAGAGCATTACATTCTCAGCCAACCTATTCGGGCCTGCAGCCTCCTTTGCACCTATGTATTTTCAGAGTCTTATTTTTCTTCATAGAGTCTGTGTCTACCTAGCATCCAATCAGCTATCGAGGCCATCATCAGCAAGGAACATGTAAGAGACAGTTATAGCCGAAACGCATAAAAGGACAAATGACAGGGAAATGCCATGAGCTATCCTGCCTGGACAAAGTCCTTGAACTGGAAAGAAAATGACACTGAAAAGAAATAAGTAGATCCAAACAAACCAATAAACCTTTGGTTTTAGTTAGAGTCTCAATATAAGACATAAACAATGGGGTAACAGGGTGTAAGGAAATTTTTCTGGGCTAATTTTCACACTTTTTATAAAAAAAAAAATAGAGAGATACAATAACCTTGTGGTTTACTTTTAAAATACTTGTTTGCAATGGCGTATCTTTATCACTCCCTCCAAGGGTAGAGAGATCAAGAGTGTAAGAGCCAGAGAACGGAAGGAAGTGCTGTGACTAGCTGTGTTCTCAACATGGCATGTTATTGCACTCATGAGCTTTCTGCACCTGTGGTTACCTGCACACGATCTGGCCTGTCAACAATTTTATCATGCCTGGGGAGGGGGCTAGGGGATTCATCTCTCTATGAGGTTCTATTGACCATTCGTGGCTGCTAGGAAAAAGGGTATCATTTCTTAAACATATGTTTGTGTGTGTACTCATATTTATTCATTTTAAAATTGTATGTGTATATGTGTTTGCATGAATTATGTATATGTACCAACTGAGCACCTGGCACCCATAAAGCCTAGGCCAGGGTGCCAGGCCCCCTGGAACCGGAGTTACGGCTGGTTACGAGTCACCATGTGCGTGTTGGGAAGGTGGGTCCTCTGCAAGAACAACAAATGCTCTTAACTGCTGAGCCGCCTCTCTGATCTGTTCCCCTAGAAAGTCTCATACATTGTTTCAATATCAGTCTTAGCACACTTCATGTCATGCAACAAACATTTAATAAATACTTGCCTGAGTCAATTGGGTCATTCATATCTCTCAAGAACCTGATGACACTTCCAAGATGTTCAGTCAACTTGCCTAGGTTCTAGAAAGAAAAGAAATGAGCTGACAGAGGAAAGTTCAAAACATCTGCCCTATGTGTACAAGTTCCCCAATTTAATCCACAGTATGAAAAAAAAAAAAAAAAGAAAGAAAGCATGACCAGGGTCAGAAACATAATAGAAACTTGGCTCAGACTCCACTTTAAAGTTTGTGTTCTTAGCCACCATTTAGGACTAAATGGGGAAACCGTGTTGTTACATGAGGGCCATAGGCAGCCCTGGATGTTTTCAGCCAAAGGCAGTATCTATGTGGATGTTGCAGAAAAGGGCTGTGGGGGAGGTGCCTGGGTGCAGTGGAGAAAGGTGTGAGTATGATGGGAAAGTTGCTCTGAGGAAGACAACAACGATGAAGAGAAGAAGACCCAAGGTAGATGGTGGTGGAAACAGACAGACATGGTTATTATGAGGGACGATTTGATCTTGGCTTATGTGTACTAGATAACTGATTATAGGTAATGAATGGCAAGGATTAAAATGTGGTTGCACAAGTTACTTTTCTGATGCTATGATGAAACAACATGAGCAAGGTGACTTATAGACAGAGGGTCTATTCTAGTTTAAGCTTCCAGAGGAACGACTCCTACAAGGCAGGGAGTCATGAGTGCAACAAGAAAGCATGGCTGCAGAAGTAGGAAGCTGAGAGCTCATGTTGCACATTTGGGTGAGATGAGGAACATCCAAAGCCAGTCCCCAGTGACATAATTCTTCATCAAGGTCACATTTCCTCAGTCTCTACTGAGCAGCACCATCGAGTATTCAAACATCAGAGCCTGGGGGTGGGAGGGGGCATGTCTTTGGTCTAAATCACCATGATGGTCTGGAATTTAAATCACTAGAAGAATGCTACTACCATTAATATGAGTGGGAAATGGTCATTCCCTTACCATCTTACATGTCTTTACATGACGTTTGGTTATCACAGTTAGCAAATCGCATAGAAAAATAAAAAACAAATTGTTGGTGCAATTAAATTATTTTAGTGATTAACTATACTTAAAATATTTATCACACATACACACACACAAACACACACATGCACCCCTAGAGCAAGAAAGAACAGAGGCTGGCCAAATGGCTCAGCAGTTAAGAACAGGTACTACTCTCACAGAGGACTTGAGTTTGGTTCTCTGTCACATATGGCTCACAACTGTCTGTAACTCTAGCTCAAGGGGATCTCACGCCCTCTTCTGGAATCTTCAGGCACCTACACTTACATTCATATTCACATAGTCACACACAGCCATACATATGTACATAATTAAAATATAAAAAATACCTTTACAAAAAAGAGACATTTTGTTAATGCTTCCTCATCTGACAGAGCATCACTGGTAGTTTTCTTCTTTTCTGTGCCTCCTGTATAAAGCTTTGGTGATAATAAATAGTCATAATCCCTCCTGAAAGTGTGTTGAGGTGTCTGCCTTCCACATTCATCTTAGGGTTATAACATGATAATTAGGAGCATGACTTAATATCTGTTGGAGATAAGCACGCATACATTCTAGAGAATAAATGGAGGGTGTTACCTTAGAGCAGAGTAATTTTTTTATGATCAATAGGTCATCATTAGCATAATGTTTATTTTATGCATCTGTAGACTTTAAGTCACATGAATTGTAGTTTATAAATATTGACCTATTGATCTTTGCTGCTCTGCCATCCACTACAAATTTCTGATGAACATGACCACTTCCTTTTGTTTCAGGTGAGGGACACAGTAATAAAGCAAGACTCTGACTCTTTGAAGTCTGGTGATGTTTGTAGGACTCAAGATTCAAGGTTACCTAACCACATAAATTGCTCCGTCTTCCCTAGGAGTTCACATTCCAGCTCATACACAAATTCCAGACTCATAATGCATTATACTTTAAATCAGACCATAGAGAAGTTGCCTACCACTAGTCAGCATGCATAGAGCCACCCTCACTATGACTTGTGACTTCTGTGTCATTCACAAACCATCCAACAGCACACTGGACTTCGATTTAGTTTGCTTCTTGAAAGCTTAGCACCATTTATTGTCTTCTCTAGTTTCCTTTACACAGTTTACCAGTGGTGATTAATTCAGCAAGATTTTCTGAATTTCCTTTTTTGGTTCTTTGTGGGTCTCATTAGAGGAATCAACAATCTAGTCTCCTTTGTGCAGTGAGGATCAGTTCCTGAGTGACCAAAATAACATACTCACAAATTCTGAACAAGAAGACTTAGAGAAGTCTAAGAATTCTATTATTTTCCTTAAACTTATTTTTATTTAAAAAAAAAGTCCTCAGCTTGTGTGGATTTTCTTATTGAAAGCTTTATTTGATCCATTATTTCTTTAATTTATTTGGCTAAAGTAAACCTGGCCCAATCCTGAAGCCCAAGACCGGCATTTGAGTTGTATTTAATGAAACTCTGAGACACAAAAGCACTTCAATTATTCATGTTTTCTGATATGTGCTGAAAAATGGGTGCACATGTGTGTGTTCCTTTGATAGGGTTCAAATTAGCAGGGAGCTTTTGAAAACGTGGCTCTTAATAGCTTCAACAAATGTCCTATTGCCAGCTTATCTTGAGCAAAACAGACTTTTAAATCAAACTTCTATTTCATCTATTTCTTTCTTTATTGTCGAAATGAATAAAGTCATTTTGCATGGAAACGTAAATTCTTATCAAAATTGGGAAGCAATAACTATGACAATAAAACCATTTGTGAGAAGTCTTGTATATTATTATATTGCATTAGAGTGACTGGCGAGATGCATTTGCCAGGGGGAGCCCTGCAGACTTCTTGAGCTGTGAACCCAGATGTAAGTCATGTGTGGGCAAGCAAGGACCAGACGGACTGTCCAATGGGACGCGTTGATGTTTACTTAGGCAAAGGCTCTTCAGAAATGGGCAGCAGCCCTCCCTTCAGTGCATCACAGAGGAGACTCCAGGACAGGTCACACAAATCTGTATTCGATTCCAGGTGGTCATTTACCCTCCCTGTGCCTTTGAAAGTAAAATGCTGTCAAGGCAGCATTTGAGGTTTGGGTGACAAATCACTTTTCTCAATGGAATGAAAGACTGGCCATCTGCCATAAAACAGATGAGCCGCAGCTGGCTTCCAGAGTAATCAATCCTGATTGCAGAAGGACTGGGGCACTTCTGGATTGATTGTGGGGTCCTGCTGTGACAAACAATACTGACCAATTCAGTCATGTTGACAACACGCAATTCCTCATGTTTAGATACAGACTAGAGACTCCATGACTCTTGTCATCACAGGACCCATTCCAATGTGCCCAAGACCAAGTCAGGGGTGTTTTAAGAAGGCTGGAAATTAAGGGAGTCTGTAAGCTTCAAGTAGAGTCCCATCACCAGTGTCCACACTGGTCTTATGTCCACACTAGATTCATAAAATGGTACCTATCTTTACCGCACTACTGACTTTCACCTGTGCCTTCAACCAATGGAAACTGACTCTCCCAGCCCCTGCCATATGAGCTACAGGACTCTGGTTTTTCTCTGCTTCCTAGAGATGGCTGGTTTAACTCAGCCTGGACACCTGATGGAAATCCAGGAAGTCTACAGGTATGGTAGTGATTCAGTATTACTGAGCTAAGCCAACAAATGCCTCTTTTAGAGTTAGGGATTAAAAATCTGGGAAGCTGAGTAAGTTAGCTCTGCAAATCTGAGGCTGAATTTTCCATTTCCATGGGTAGGGTAATGAAAGAGCCCCCAGAACGAGCATCAGAACACAAAGAGTCAGTCAGAAAGGCTAAAACACTGAGTAAGATCTTGGCTAGATTTTGCCCATTGTCGTGTTTTGAACACTTTCCACTAACATGTGTGTTTGAATGTCCCCAGATGGTGACACAAATATTTTAGGAATCTTCTTATTGTGGGGATCTACCTGACATTGGAATGTAGGAGCAGGACTAGAGGGTTATAGCTGTCCTTCATGCCTGTGTGAACTCTCTTCTTCCCAGTAAATACCATGTTATAAGCAGGTACAGCAAACTCCCATTGCCAAAAATGGAATCGCCACGCCATGTTTCCGCACCATGAGGAAATGTGTCATCTTTTTTTTTTAATTGATTTGTTTTATTGCATTATGGTGAGAAAAGATACATAATTTCAGTTTATCTGAATTTGTTAACATTTAAAAACATATTTTAAGTAAATAGAACTACATCACATTCTTCTTTCCCTTTTGTACCCCAACTCCTCCCAGAGACCCCCCCTTCAATACCTGCAATACCTTTTTATTAATTTTGTCACATTCTTTAAAATTTATAAAATATTTTATCAATAAAAATTAGTACTATAAAAGTTGTTTGATATAAAACAATCAATTAAACAGTCTTATGTAGATGCTTCTCTGCAGTAATACTGAGAATACATACATTTTTCTCAATATTAATTTTAAATAACTCCAAATATATTAGCTGTATATTTTAAAATAATACATCACTACTAGTTTTTTAAATGAACATAAATAAATAAAGTCTTTTTGTTTGTTTGTTTGTTTTGTTTTTAGTAGAGTTTAAAATCTTGGCTCTTACTGTGGTACAAGCCCAAAATAAGAACAATTTTTAGATATTGAAGTTCATTGTAATAAGAATGTACTTCAATGACTGTCACATCACCAAAGGATTTTACCTCCCTAGTAGCTAAGCTAAGAGTTGACAGTTCTGCTGTGACAAGGAATGAATTGTAGGCATGATTTTTGGATACAGATTTCCTCCTATGGTCAAAGCTATTTGACTAGAATGATTGTCTTCATTCTCAGACCACAGAGAACAGGTGAAATTCATTTAAAAAATGGTGTGTGTATCAAGATGGTCTATCTGAAATGGTGTGTGTATCAAGATGGTCTAACCGAAATGATATGTGTATTAAGATGGTCTATCCATAAAGTCATTCACCAACTGTTTCAATGAACAATGGTTCTGCTTGGAGGGTGGAGCAGACATTAGGTGAGGGTAACAATCTGGTTCATTAGCTGTGATAAGTTTGAAAAGCATTCATCTCAGAGAAAGAGTAACTTCTAAAGTTCTCTTCTTCAAAATTGATACAATAGTTACAAACATCAAGCAAAGCATTCGGTCTCACTCTTTGTTGTTCTCTTATAAGCTACCTCCCAAGTTAATTTTTTATTTTTCTTTTGGCTGTATAAATAATTTTGAAATATATAAGCTGTTCTGAAAACCCTAGTATAGTGTAAAAACATCAAATAAACAATCCTACTAATAGGCTGAGATAGGAGAAGCATGGTTTCAAGGCCCTTATGTTGTACACAGCAAGACACTGTCAGATACAAACAAGCTGAAAGTGTATATGGATTGTAGAATATTGGACCTATTTCTCCAATTACCAAATTAGAGAGACCACCAGATGACAACCAACAAATTTTCAATTCCTCATACTTTTGAATTTGAATCGATTAGGATAAATTGGTAATATTAATTTTCATATTAAGAGATATTAAGAAAAAGTAATTGTTACTTCCTGTTATTTTTGTTGTAAGAGGTGGAATTAAGTTTGTGTGGGTTTGTTGAAAGGTTACTTTCTTGCTTCTTCTAGGGTGTAGTTTTGCTCCTTTTTTTGTTGTTTTTCCTCTATTGTCCTTTGTACAGCTGGATTTGTGGAAAGATATTGTGTAAATTTGGTTTTGTCATGGAATATCTTGGTTTCTCCATCTTTGGTAATTGAGAGTTTTGCTAGGTATAGTAGCCTGGGCTGGCATTTGTGTTCTTGTAGGGTCTGTATGACATCTGCCCAGGGTCTTCTAGCTTTCCTAGTCTCTGCTGAGAAGTCTGGTGTAATTCTGATAGGACTGCATTTATATGTTACTTGACCTTTTTCACTCACTGCTTTTAAAATTCTTTCTTGGTTTTGTGCATTTGGTGTTTTGATTATTATGTGACGGGAGGAATTTCTTTTCTGGTCCAGTCTATTTGAAGTTCTGAAGGCTTCTTATATGTTCATAGGCATCACTTTCTTTACATTAGGCAAGTTTTCTTCTATAATTTTGTTGAAGATACTTACTGGCCCTTTAAGTTGGGAGTCTTCACTCTCTTCTATACCTATTACCCTTAAGTTTAGTCTTCTCATTGTGTCCTGGATTTCCTGGATGTTTTGCGTCAGGATCTTTTTGCTTTTTGCATTTTCTTTGACTGTTGTCTCAATGTTTTCTATGGTATCTTCTGCCCCTGAGATTCTCTCTTCTATCTCTTGTATTCTGTTAGTGATGCTTGAATCTAAAACTCCTGATCTCTTTCCTAGGTTTTCTATCTCCATAGTTGTTTCCCTTTGTGATTTCGTTATTGTTTCTATTTCCATTTTTAGATCCTGGATGGTTTTGTTCATTTCCTTCACCTGTTTGATTGTGTTTTCCTGAAGTTCTTTAAGGGATTTTTGTGTTTCCTCCTTAAGGGCTTCTAGCTATTTACCTATGTCCTCCTGTATTTCTTTAAGGGAGTTATGTCCTTCATAATGTCCTCTATCATCATCATGAGAAGTAATTTGGATCTGAATCTTGCTTTTCCGGTGTGATAGTGTGTCCAGGACTTGCTATAATGGGGGAATTGGGCTCTGATGATGCCAAATAACCTTGGTTTCTATTGTTTATGTTCTTACACTTGCCTCCTGCCGTCTGGTTATCTCTAGTGCTTCCTGCCCTGGCTAAATCAGACTTGTTCCTGTCCTTCCTGTGATCCTGGTTGTGTCAGAACTCCGCAGAGTCAAGCTGTCTCTGTGATCCTTTGATTCTGGGATCCTGGGATCTTGGGCTAATTAAAATGCCTGGGAGTGTAGCTTCCTTTGGGAATTATGGGACTCACTGTAGAGTTTGCGCCCAAGGTCTGCTCAGGGCACCAGCCTAGACAGACTGGAAGGAACTTGTGCCACTGATCTGGTAGAGTTCCTGTGAGCCCTGCTGGTCCCAGTTATTCCCAGTGTTGGGACAGATGTTGTGTCCTCCTCACCTCTTATCCTCTGATCCTGGGTGTGTTAGAGCGCCTGGGAATGGAGCTTCTTCTGGGTGTTGTGGGACTGGCTGCAGAATTTGCACCCAACGTCTGCTCAGGGCACTGGCCTCTGATCCTCTGAAATGTGTCCTCTTTAACTACTAATTCAAGTTAATGTTTCTCAGTAAAGTTGCTTCTTGTCAAGTACTTTATCACAGCAATGAGAAAAATGATTACTGCATCTGCCCTTGCTATTATTTCACCAACAGTACTTTTATACCTGTTTAATGGATAGAAACTCTAAATTTGGAGAAATAAATGAGATATAGGTGTAAAAATAAAGACAGAGCTACAGCTTAGTTCTACTGTGCTCCTCTCACGTAAAGAATAGAGAGCTGAGAAACTATGGCAGAAGGAGGAAAAGGGAATAAGAGAAGAGAAGGAAGACACTGGCCCTCACCCTGAGAAACATCTCTCCTAACCTCTGAGCTCAGTCTCCACTGGTCTGATGGATGGATGACTGACTCTGTCACTGGACCATCATCATTTCCCACCACAAGTCTCCAGCTGAGTGTATCTGACAGAATCAACCTATTAAAATGCCTAAAGCAAGAGGAACATCTGTCAGCATATCCTTGTATGTTAGATCACTTACTTTAACACGGGAGATTTGACCTTGCCCCCATGCTATGTTTTTCTGAATAGGAAATGCATAAATAACTATAGACTATAAGCAAATATCAAATTTTGAGATTTTCACTAATATCTTCCTTTTCAACTTATAATAAGGACTTAAGATTAAATCATGTAAGATTTATGTATTAAAACAGCTTGGACTGTGGATATCGTTCAGTCTGTAAGCTATTTACATTGCAAGCAGGAAGATGTGACTTCTATCCCTAGAATCCACAGGCAATAAAGCAAGCATGGCCACCCAGAGCTAGTGACAGGTCCCAGGTCAACAAGAAACCCTATCTTAAAAATCAAAGAGGGAATAAAGAAAGGAAGGAAGGAAAGAGGGAGGGAGGGAGGGAGGATGGGAGAGAGGGAAAAAGAAAGGAAAGGAAAAGAAAGGTAAGGCAAGGCAAGGACAGGACAGGACAGGAAAGGAAAGGAAAGGAAGAGGAGAGGAGAGGAAAAGGAAAAGGAAAAGGAAAAGGAAAAGGAAAAGGAAAGGAAAGGAAAGGAAAGGAAAGGAAAGGAAAGGAAAAAGAACTATGAACCACAGCTGAGGGATCACATGTGATTTCTCTAGCCACTGTGTATACATAGACACAAACATGTGGAATGATGTAAACTGAAACACATACATGCATGTGTTTATGCATATGCACACACACATACACAGACACACACACACACACACACACACACA
>JADRCC010222603.1:0-15484 GCA_019843855.1 Hylomyscus alleni
AAAAAAAAAATGGTGCCATCACAACCTAGTAAAATTGAATGTTCCAATGTTCTGTTAATTCCCTAAACTATTAAACTTCTCTCTTGAAATACAACATTCAGAGAACAAATTTTCTGATGAATGACACCACTCAGGCACTTAGGGCCCAGTGAAATATATTCTCGTAGGTGACTTCATGCAAGAAAGAAATCTCACTCAGAAGCTTTGGGAGTTCCCTTGAGATTCACATCAGCAGCTTAGTCACTTTGGAAGGTGAGCCTGGGAACAGACATTCTTTACAAGAGCCTAGCAAGGTTTTGTTGACACTTGTCTGCAATAACCTCTTGAGTTTATATTATTGTTCATAATGATCATTTATAGATACAAGCTGTGACTTTGAGATTAAGAGAAAGCGAATCACTAAAATAAATGAAGTATTGAAAATCTATTTACTTTCTTTTTAATGGGTTCTCATGTTACTTTAGGCTGGCCTTGAACTCACTATGTAGCTTATGGAAACAAGGATGGCAGTGAATTTTTGCTCCAACTGTATCAACCTCCCAAGTGTGTGGTTGGTTTGTATGATGCTGCAGATGAAATCCAGGCCTTTGTGCATGTTAGGCACACATCACATAAACTGAGCATATTCCCAACCTCTCTTTCTATTAATTGTTTTACTGAAAGATCCTGTGGTCAGAAATTTTGGCACCCAATAGCTCTCACCAGCTGTGTAGCCTTGAATGAATTGTTCAATACTTCTGAGCTTTAATTTCCTCTTCTTCCATAGTGAACAAGGCCAAAATAACATGGAATATAATTTAGGCTTTGGGGAAAATGCCTGACTCTCTTTTTTGTTTTTTCTACTCTTAGAAACATCTTTTTTTTTTGTGGGGCCAGCAAGAGGCTCAGCAGGTAAAGGTACTTAATGGCAAGTCTGAAGATCAGAGCTTGTTCCCTGGCTCACAAGAAGGAAGGAAAGACCCCAAACAATACATGCTCCCTTGCTCAATAAATAAATAAACTATATTTAAAACCATCTATTTCTGTGTTTGATTATCCTTTTTCATAGGCAATCATCTCTTTCCCCATACAACTACAACCTAAGAAAAACACTACTGAAGTGATGTCATCCCATAAAACTCCATTGCCAATAGCTATCTTCCGGCAGAATGAAGCAGACGTTGATTTATTGCATCACAGTAGTTCCACTTAGGAGTAGTACCTAAAATAATAAACATTTTTTTTGTGCCCCAACACTGTATAAAGTAATCCACTGACCGCATCCTGCCACAACAAAGAGCAGTTTGAAGCTCAGTTACCACATTTTTAAGCAGCATAAAAAGCTTTAGACTCCACTCTGCCTTCATGGTTCAGTTCAAATTTAAGTCGATTCTAAAGCAAGGTGCTTACAAAAATTATATGACTACAATTTTTAAAAATTCAGAATTCCTCCCAAATACACTTTTTATCTACCCCGAAGCCATGGGAAAATTGGTATATCTTGTTTGTCTAATAGCAGACCTCCAGACCTTCCAGAAGACAAAACAGAATAAAACATAATAATAAGACTGGATTTAAGCCAGGCAGTGGTGGCACATGCCTTTAATCCCAGCACTTGGGAGGCAGAGGCAGGCGGATTTCTGAGTTCGAGGCCAACCTGGTCTACAGAGTGAGGTCCAGGACAACCAGGGCTATACAGAGAAACCCTGTCTCACAAAAACAAAATCAAAAAACAAAAAAACAAACAAACAAAAAAGACTGGATTTAAAACATGAATTGACAATGGTTTTGATTATAATTTGACCAAGTTAAGCTTCTTGGAAGGATACTTTCCCATTTCAGTGGTTACTTGGCTTTTGATAATTAAATGACAACTTAGAAATAGACATATTTTACTAATCATCACCCTATACAACCTCTGGGATCTAAAACTCAGGATCATCTGTGAAACCAAAATTAATCTTCAAGGCTACAGAAAAACAGCAACAAGTATAGCCAATGCCACAGGTGAAATGTAGCCAAAACATCTCCCAGAAAGAGGACGTTTCAAACTGGCATTCTAAAATGAAAATGCAGATACTATGCTGAGAAAGAAACTCTAAAACATGGAACAAAACCTAAAAGTGTAAAAGAAAAAGATGCATTGAAAAAGATCTGGGCCTATCTATATAAGACAAAGACATCTTGCTTAGTCTCTTAACAACTAAGTTATTTAACCATATTTGTCCTTGATCCTCCTCACTGGAAGACAATGAGGTCATTCACATGCTTATGTGCACAGATACTGTTGTCATTTGTGGTTTTGATAGCATCAAAAACCATAGGGAGACCAGCAATCTCAACTGACTGGGACCCCTGGGAGCTCCCAGAGATTGTGCCACCAACCAAGCAGCATATACTGGCTGGTCTGAGGCCTCTGACACATATATAGCAGAGGACTGCTTGGTCTGGCCTTAGTGGGAGAAGATACAACTAATCCTTGAGAGACCTGAGGCCCCAGGGAAGAGGGGGTCTTGTTGTGGGCGAAGCACACTCTCAGAGACAAGGGGGAGGAGGAGGAGTGGGAGGGTAATGGCTGGAATGTAAACCTAAAATTGATTTAAATAAAATTGATAAAATTAAAAACCTATAATTTTTTAAAAAGTCAACATTTCCCCAATGAAAGATATGCAGAACCCTGTGCTATACAGTGTCAGTCAATGGCCATTACTTACACCATTATGTCATAGTTGCCAGGGAGTGATTTTTCTTGAATAATCTTTATGCTGAGTACACGCTACAAAAAAAATGTATGGTGCTATGGCCTTCCTTTCTTCAGTCAGTACTATATGATGACAATTAGCATCCATCATGGATGTCAAGAGACAATACCACTGGACCTGCAGCTAAGAAGATTCAGTAAGGTCTCAGGTTCCAGACTCCGGAATTGCAATGTCTTTCCTACATAATGTCATGGTTTTAAGAGAAAAAAGATGGTGTAACTATTAAAGTCCAGAGGCTGTAGCCATTTACCTTAGAGAAAATTATCAAAAAAACAATGAGAATCACTAGGTCATGTGATGCTCTTGGCTGACCAAGGGACCAGAAATAAAAGATTAAGTGGACTAACTTTCAAACAAACCCAAGGCATAGGGTTAAAGGGAATTTGAAGGAAGTGTAGGATGAGAATCAGATTCCAGTAATTTCAACCTGATTTATTTGCCACAAATCTAAATGTAAACTCCATTGTGGCTGAACCACAATGTTGGTCTAAACCACTAACATAGAGGTTTTTAAAAGTCAATCAGTGTTCAATCATAAAGAGACTCTTGGAATAAGTTTGAGAGTCTGAATTTATTCTTTTGCATGGATAATAAAAGTAGTAAGTATTTGGAAAATAACAGTAAGGATACTTGTGTGTTTTTCTTTCTCTAAGATGAATGCTTTTCCAAATTATCACAGCTAATGAACCAGATTCTTACCCTCACCTAATGCCTGTGCCACCCTCCAAGCAGAACCATTGTTCATTGAGACACTTGGTAAATGACTTTATGGATAGATCATCTTAATACACATACCATTTCTTAAATGAATGTAACCTGTTCTCTGTGGGCTGAGAATAAAGTCACTTACTCAAGTCAATTAGCTTTGACCATAGCAAGAAGTCTGTATACAAAAATCGTGTCTACAATTCATTCCTTGGCACAGTAGAACTGTCAAGTCTCAGCTTAGCTATGATGGAGGTAAAATCCTTTGGTGATGTGAGGGTCATTGAAGTACAGCCTTATTACAATGAACTCCAATGTCTAAAAATTGTTCTTATTTTAGACTTTTACCACAGTAAGAGCTAAGATTTTAAGCTCTACTAAAGGCAAAACAAACAAACAAAAACGACTTTATATATTTATGTTCATTTAAAAAAATACTAGTAGTAATGTATTATTTTAAAATATACAGTTAATATGTTTGGAGTTATTTAAAATTTATATTGAGAAAAACATATATATTTTCAGTATTGCTGTAGACAAGCATCTACATAACACTGTTAAATTGTTTGTTGTTTTATATCAAACAACTTTTATAATACTCATTTTGATTGTTATAATATTTTATAAATTTTAAAGAATATGACAAAAAAAGGTATTGTAGGTATTGAAGGAGGGTCTCTGGGAGGAGTTGGGGTACAAAAGGGAAACAAGAATGTGATTTAATTCTATTTACTTAAAATATCTTTTTAAATCTTAACAAATTCAGATAAATTGAAATCATATATCTTTTCTCCTAATACACACACACACACATATCATAATGCACTAAAACTTAAATCAATTAAAAAAAAAGAAATGAACTCAATGGTAGAGCACCACATCTTTTGGAAGAGAGACTGGGCATGATCCAGGTGGAGTGGCCAAAGTCAGGTTTGTCTCAGATTTATCGTGTCTGAGAGAAGATATCAGAGCATGTGAAAAATAAGATACCCTGGTGTGCGCTAGCTGTCCCTTGACCCTCTGCTCTCAGGTATATCTTCCCATCCAGGTCTAAGGTACATTTTCTTCAAGCTAATTCCATCACTACTCTGAAAATAGGCACATACCCCATGAGTGGAACAAGAGACACTTAAAATGTCAGGTCCCATGTAAAGGTTACTCAGCAGGGACATATCTTACTCCAGCATGCCCCGCCTTGCTTGACAGAAGAATTGAAAAGGTTGCCGATGCCTGTTAGACAACCATACTGGAAAGGTCCTTTTATCTCTTTTAGCCACAGGATCACAGGAAGCTGAAGGTCTGACTTTTCAATAGAAGATGAAGGTCCACTTCATCTTAAGTATAAAACACAGAGGATCATAGTACCACAACAGGAACACACAGATCCGTTGCTAGCCACTCTATTTCCAGAGGGAATTTTCCAGGCATAATTGTTAGAAGGATCCTCTGACAGGCTCACTTATACTATCATGGGGGACGTTCCTTTGATATCAAAACCTCTGGTCCTTTAACACTAAAGGACAGGAGTCTTAACACATTCGTGTAGTCAAAACAGCAGCATTTGCGATATCCTGTTAGTGTTACAGGTAAAATCAGCTGAACTCTCTGCAGTTACGGACTTTTAGCCATCACAATGATGGACGTGTGGCTGGAAGATGACACAGCGTGTGAGATTCTGTAACAACAAATGCCCTCGAAAAGGATTCCTGCAACTTTCTTGCAGAAAGAGAGACTTCAGTGGTCCCGTGGCTGTGACTGTTTTGCTGATGAGAGTGATGAACATGTCCATTCAGAAAAGTCAGTGGATTCATCAGGTTTATCCAACTCCAAGTCCTTAGGATCCGCTGTCATTGACTTGAGTAATGGCCATAGTGCCTGTAAGTGAAAACAGTCTTTTACGTGAATAATCACTTCAATGAACAAGCAAAAGTTAAGGAGAGATATCAGAGATTACATTTCAGAGTGGGAGTTATCCTTAGCTTCTGCTCACTTTAACTAATACATATTAAAGAGGATTTTACAATTTTTATGTGCTGTGAAACCCTTGGTGTCATTGTCAAGCAAGATTTATGACTAGAAAATGGAAAAATTCTCTAAATAATGTTTTTTTAAAGAATTGTTCATCATAATGAATTCTTTCTCTTTAACCACTTTAAAATTAATGATTCCACAAATCACAAGGACAAAAATAATTAGAAATTTAACTTAAAGACCAAATCTAAAGGCAAAAGGATACCCATCTAGATCTTTGAAGTCTTAAATCGTTCTCAGAAATGTTCTGCATAACTAACATAAAGAAATTGGATCTGAGAGGCCATCCTTTAAACAGGAGTATTTTTTTTATGGCAAATAGCCCTGTCATCATATGTCCTCATAGCCAGTTTAGAAACTAAAGTACCAGCCTATACATGGAGATTAACCATAGCTCATAAATAATGACATAAAGTAGATACATACAGAATGGCTTCCATGTAAATGCTGGCTTGCAACTGGCACTAAATTATTTTAAAATGTGTAATATAAAAGAATATATGCATACAGCTGTTGTAAAAAGCCTTTATCATCGATCGGTTTAATAGTTTCAGTGAGTTCAGAATTATCCCCGTCTTTGGATCACACCCAAGAAATTTACAATGGGGAGAGAGACAGGTGAAGCTTACATCTGGAGAACAGCCGAAACACATGGTTTAAATAAGATGCGAGACTGGTCAAGGCTTTCTTCACCCGGATAAGGGAATGCAGCAGCTGGCCCTTGACACCCACAGCACTTCTGCTGTGAGAGTTTCCCACTTCTTGAGAGGACCGCATCTCCAGACACTTGCTGGATAAGTTTATTTTCTTGGAGCAGACAGGCATTTCTTTCTGTGTTTGATTCTTCTTCAAGGGAGCTGAGCCTTGGCTCGATATATGTACCTACAGAAATATGATTGAGTTCTTCAGGATTTTGAATGCCTCGCATTCTTATTTTGGAAGACTGTATACCAGCCAACTTCATATAAAAGTTTAGTCTAACTCCAATATGATTTTAGAATAAGATTTGCTACAACATTATTAAAAGATTTAACCAAAAAGGCTATGTTTATAGTTAGAATAACCCCTAGTAAACAAAAGAAACATTGAGGCTTCTACACAATCATTGTTACTATTAAGAGCTATGCCACAGGAGATTTCACAGCGCTTGTGTCAAAATGATGGAAGTCTTATGCTGCTGTTTCCAGTATATCATCAACCTTAAGGACTTTTGAAAACAGCTTTAAAAATAAAATAAAATCCGCATACTTTCTAGCTAAATTATCAAGTTGGTTTTCCATGTAATTTGTAGCTTAAAGCACATATTACAATAACGCATTTTGAAATTAAAAATTCTCAAAAATTAAGAAGACATCTAATTTATGTTTTATCTTCATCTGCAACAAGTATACATTAGAATAAGGACATGTGTTGTTAGGAAATAAAATTTTAGGAACAGGAGAAATGCCCATGGTTTATAAGTGATTAGTGCCCCTGAAAAAGACCAGTGTTCAGTCCCCATCACCTGTGGGGACTGGCTCACAACTATTTATAATTCCGTCTCCGAAGGACTCAACACCCACTGCTGGCCTCTGTGGACAACTACACTCATGTGCATATGCCCCCACACAGATGCACACTGATAATCATAAAACAAAAAAGAAATAAACATTTAAATTAATTTTTATTTCTGTACTCAGTCACAATGAAACAGCTAGTAGCAATTCTCTCTTTATAGCCAGTGTATTAAGAAGATAAGTACTCTTTTTCATTGGGCAGGGAACTATATTGGACAACATAGAGTGAAGGAGCACTGTTTCTGCAAGATTTAGGGCAGTGAGCCTGAGAACTACCATGCATTTCCTTAGCACCATGCATTAACTGTGAGCAGTATAAAAGAAGAGAACTTAATCAGAATTTATCAGCTTTGCTGATTTGAGTAGACATGGATAAGTACAGCAAAGATATGTTGACTACAACTGTATCCACTCAAGGGTGGCCAAATACCCAGCTACATACAAGTATAGTTCTGTTTCATGAAAAGACAATTGCCAGGGAATGAATACATATGTCAGAGACATAAAACTATATGCACGGCTCTTCTCTCATCATTGTGACCAGTACATGATAAAGGGCAGCTTAAAGGAAAAGGGAGTCCTGTTGGTCATGGCAGAGAAGATACCCTGACAGGAGGGATCAAAGCTCTGTTGATAAGAGAATGCAGCTACACATTCACACCCGCACAGAACAGACTGGATGAGAGGGAGGAAAGGGGAAGAAAAACAGGACAATCTGCATCCCTTTCCGGGTCATGACCGAGTACATCATACAACCAGCCGGTCACACTCCTGATACCACGCCCTCACTGCCAGGATGGACTACACACACTCTCAAATTGTGAGGTGAAGTAGACCCTTTCCTGCCTAAGTTGCTGTCGTCTTTTGTCACTATAATGAGAAAATAACTAGCAAAGAAGCCAGGATTTAAAAAACAAAAACAAAAACAACTCATGAAGGTGAAATTATCAATTACCTAAATAGAAAATAATGGCACACAGAGAGAAAAAAAATCTGACGAGCTTGCATACTACTATATCAGTAACTGTGCTAATAATAAATGGTCTAAACACTTGATTAAAAGATAGAAGTATCCGGGTTTTGCGAATGACGGATCCCCAGGTGGGGCAGTCTCTGGATGGCCTTTCCTTCAGTCTCTGCTCCATACTTTGTCTCCATATTTCTTCTTGTGAGTATTTTGTTCCTCCTTCTAAGAAGCACTGCAGCATCTACACTTTGGTCTTCTTTCTTCTTGAGCTTCACATGGTCTGTGAATTGTACCTTGGCTATTCGAAACTTTTGGGCTAATAACCACTTATCAGTGAGTGCATACTGCGTGTGTTCTTTTGTGACTGGGTTGCCTCACTCAGGATGATATTTTCAAGTTCCATGCATTTGCTTGCAAATTTCATGAAGTCATTGCTCTTAATAGCCGAGTAGTATTTCATTGCTCCTGAGGACTGGACCATCAACCAAGTAGTACACACGGAGGACCCATGGCTCCAGCCACATATGTGGCAGAGGATGGCCTTATTGGACATCAGTGGGAGGAATGGCCCTTGGGCCGGAGTGGGTTTAATGCCCCAGTGTAGGGGAATGCCAAGGTTGGAAGGTGGGAGTGGGTGGATGAATGGAGGAACACCCTCATAGAGGCAGAGGAGGGAGGATGAGATAGGGGGTTTCTGGAGGGGAGACCAGGAAATGGGATAACATTTGAAATGTAAATAAAGAAAATATCCAAGGAAAGAAGGCAAAAGTATATAGTAAAGACAATAAACTATCGTCTAGTTATAATATGCACATTTTATTTATTTTAAATATGTACATCCACTTTTATTTTCTTTTTGTTACTTTTAAATGGGACACTATATGCATACCTGTAAGGTTGGGAGTATAATAAAAAAAAATTCCCAAGTCTCATTTACACACATGAGCTTTAAGATACATCCCTTTTTTCTTTCTTCCTTTCTTCCTCCTTCCTTTCTTTCTGATTCAGTTTTGAAATTGTATTTTCCCTTCCCTCTCCTTCCTACAGACCCTTCCATATAACTGCTCCCTATTGTTCTTCAAACTCATGGCTTCTTTTCTCACTAACTGTTATTAAATACACCTATGTATTTGTATATACATATATATTCCTAAATATAACACATTCAGACCATACAGTTGCGTGTATGTTTTCAGTACTGACCATTTGACACCAGACAACCAGTTTGGGTGCTTGTCCCTCTCCAGCTGCCTGACTTATTCAGTTCTCTGTGGTTCCTGTGTTGAGGCCTTGTGGGCTTTGCTCCATCTAGTTTGCCATGTTCATTGGTGTCTTCCTTGTTCAGCTCACACTTGGGCAGTCATACTTGTGAGACTTTATGGGTATAGCATCTGATGATAGCAAGGATAAAATGTCCCTGATCCTCTGACTCTTAAAATCTAGCCTTCCCATCTTCTGCACTTTTTCCCTTAGGGATGGAGTTTTTAAAACTGGAGTTTAAATATAAAGACATAGATAAACTAAAAAACATGGGGTTAAAATGAAATATCACAAAAAATAACATCTGAAGAAATCAAGACCAGTACTAGTAATATTTGTAAGGATTATGAATACAGTTAAAGATGGAAAGATGATTTTTTTAAAAAGGTAAGTGTGTACAGACTGATTATAATTGCTAAAGAGACTGGCACAGTTAGCACTATGGATGTGATTAAAGTTGGACTAAATACATTTGCATTATAAGATGAGCATGCATCTTTGAGAAATAGCAGAATATCATTATTACAGATATGAATCACCTCCCAAGACTTAAGTATTTTGTCCACTTTGTCACTTGCTGGTGACACTCTTTGCAAGAGGTGCTGGAACCCTTTGGACATGCTTCTAGCTTGCAAGGTTGGTATGGTAGGGCCACAGGATCAGGGTTTGTGGATTGTAGCTTAGTCTCAGTTCTGTCCAGGTTCTATCCTGACCAGAGATACAGTGATCAGGCTATCTCATGGCACCACTACCTGGCATGGAGCCCACATTCCTGTCAGACATTCATACCACTTGTCTTGATAGATGTCTATTGCTATGACAGATCACCAGGACCAAAGCAACTTGAGGAGGAAAGAATTAGTTTTGTCTTACAACTTTCAGAGCACATCCTGTCAGTGGGGGAAAGTCAAGGCAGAAAGCTGGGAGCAAAAACTGAAGCAGAAGCCACAAAGGGGAACATTTTACTCACTTGCTCCTCCTGACGAGTCAGTCTGTTGCTGCTCTTGTTGCTGCTGCCACTGTTGTTGTTTAAAAATTTAATTTTATTTAAAATAGAATTTTTCATACAATATATTCTGATTATGGTTGGAGATTCTGGGAGGCCTCCAACACCTCCCAGAGCCTCCTCACCTCTCCACATGTTCAAAACCGTACCCCCTTTCTTTCTTATTCTCAGTTAAAAAACAGGCATCTAAAAAGTAATAAAAAAAAAATAAGATAGAGTAAATCAAGCAAGGAGAAAGGGATATAACACACAAACGAGCAGAAAAAGAAAAAGAGCCAAAAGAAAAAAAAAACCCTACATACGGACACAGGGACACACATGTTCACACACACAGAAATTCCGACAAAAACACAAAATTGGAAACCATAATTGTACTAGTCATGGTTATCTAGAGTCACAGAACTTATGGAATGTCTCTATATCTTAAGGGAATTTATTAGAATGACTTAAGAGTCTTCAGACCAACTAATCCAACAATGGGCAGCTGTAAATGGTAAGTCCAAGAATCTAGTAGTTTCTCAGTCCCACGAGGCTAGGTGTTTTAGGTGGCCTTCTGTAGAAGCTGGAATTCTGAAGAAGTAGGTTCCAACAGATGTGATGGCAACTGAGTGCAAGCAGGCAAAGATGAAGAAAGCTTCCTTCTTCCATTGTCCTTATGAAGGTCTCCAGCAGAATGTATGGCCCAGATTCAAGGTGTGTACCACCACACCTGGATTTGGAACTTGCTCTGTTTTGGGCTGCCCTTGAACTCAGAGATCTGTTTACTTCAGTCTCCTAAGATTAAAGGCGTGTATGACTTTGCCTGGGTCTAAGCTTTTCATGGCCACTATGTCTCAAGATCTGGATTGAAACCATATATCATCCCATGACAAGATCTGGGTCAGAAGACTGTGTCTTCCAGCGTCAAGATCTGGATCAAAAGTGTGCCCTCCATTTCTGTAGTGTAGTTCATTCCAGATGCAGTTAAGTTGACAACCAGGAATAGCCATTACACATAATATATCTGCTTTCTTGTAAAGTTCAGGACTACCTTCCCAGGACTGGCCTCAACTATGGTGAGCTGTATCTTTTCCACATCAATTATTAATCAAGAAAATGTCCCCAACAGACATGCCTACTGGCAAACTGATGGAGCCATTTTCTCAAATGAGGTTCCTCTGCCCAGATCGTTCTAGCTCATTTCCAGTAGACAGAAAACTAATCAGGACACCATGATAGACTGCACTCTCAGGGACAAAGGACATGGGTCAGTGGTTTAAGAATGAAGACCACTCTTGCAGACGACCCAAGTTTGGGTCTCAGTACCCACATCTGGGCTCCCAATGACCACAGTGAACTCCAGCTCCAAAAGTACCCAAAGCCTATAATTTTCACAGGCAACAGAACTCCCATGTACATATCTGCACCTATACAAATAGTTAAAAAAAAATAAATGTTAAAAACAAATAAAATAAATCTGTCAGGTTGATCTTAAAGCATTTTATCACAGTGATGATAAAAGTAATGAATATAATAATATATGTTTTTATTACTCTAATAAATTTACATGGCTACATATTTATGACTTCACAGCTTCTGTGGATTATAATTCAGAGATGGCATAGCTGGGTCCCCCACCCAATGTTCTAGCATGCCACAATCTAAGTGTCAGTGACAGTGTATCCTTTCTAGAACACAACCTTTCCTTCCAAGATCACATGGTTTTTTCTTATATACTTGCTTAACAAAAGATATAGGACATATATAAAAATAAGTATCCCATTTTCAGACAAAATATTTCCATATGTATTTAATATTTTTATTGTTTTAAAATAATCTAGCTATTCAACAACTTTTTAAATGACTGTAAATTTAGCAAAAGACAATTGGGATTTTTCTAGATGACTACCCACTCCACGAAACTATTTATTAAAGCCATTGTTTTTACTAATAATCTTCTATTTACTAATAAACTTCTATTTTAATGATAAGCTACATTTCCATGGTTATTTCTAAACTTACTACTGTATTCTACTACCTATATATTGAAATATCAACATCACATTCTATTTCATGATTATGAACTTACTATATGCTTTAATATGTAATATAAGAAACCACATCCCTGCCCTAAATAGGCATGCACACACGCACACACACACACATGCTAACATAGAAACTAATTCAGTCAAGGAAGCTAAAAACTTATTAGGCAAAGTTGTTTTCTTCAAGCATATGATGAGTATCTAGATCTTCAAATTTTCTATGATTCAGAATTTTACTAAAATAGACCTCGGTTCTTTTTCATACTTGTTGCAAGGTGATTTCCTTCTTTTTATCTATCACCCAAATAGTCATTTTTACCCAGTAACATCTCCAAGAAGATGTTCTCTCTCTCTCTCTCTCTCTCTCTCTCTCTCTCACACACACACACACACACACACACACACACACACACACACACACATACACACACACAAAATGAGGCCTTTATACTTACGGATTCTATGCCCACTAATTCAACCAAACACAGATAAAAAATTTAGAATAAAGAAATTTCACTCATATTGAACATATCTAGTTTTTTTTTCTTGTTTTTTCTTCTCTAGACAATGTAATTGTCTTGTACAATATAAAATTCCTAGTCACAAACTTGCACGTTTATCTAGTATTATAAACCACCCAGAGATGATTTCAAATGTATGGGAGGATTACATAGGTCATATGCAAATATTTCTCCTTTTATATAAGACAAACCTCTCAGGTTTTGTCACCCACAGTAATACAAAGGATTCCTGAAGTTGGCGACAGTTACTCCCACAGCTATGGAGAGAAGAGGGTGCGTACGTGTGTATTGTGTGTACACATGCCAACCAGTATATTACTTTAGTGTCATTTATGTTACTGCCAAAAGAAAGTTGACCAACTGAGAAAAATATTTGCAACAATTAGAACTGAAAATTAATATTTAAAAGTGCCAAACCTCCTTGGCTAGCCTAAAGTATTCAGAAGTTGAATAAATTAAGATACACAAGCTTTTTAAAAGCATTCCAAAGCTCAATCAACAGTCCACAAAATTCCCTCAGAGCCAAATGTAAGAGAATGCTAAAAACTATGGACTAAGACCTCTGCTTCATGTGGTGTGATACCAACTGGAAACTGAACCCCTGTCTGCAGAACAATTACTCAAGGATCTAGAGGTCTGGTCCAGCATCTTGTTAAACCACTATGCAGTGCACCAAGATAGGCTTCACCCTCTGTGAACTGTTAAGAAATAAACACTCCCTTTGTCCTGCAGGAAAATTACAAGCAAACCTCTCTGCTCCTGCTGCTCATCCATATATAGAGATCTTTTTTTAAACAGGCAAAAGATGACCTTTGTACATGATCTTATTTTTCATATGTAATAGGCTCTTGAAAACTAGGTTTCTGAAAATTCCTTTTCCGTATACTTCATAGCATAACTTCCTATTTGTTTCTAATTTCTGTTTCAACCCATTGCTGCTTAAAAGTAGAAATGTCAATGCATCCTACAAAATTTGAGCCTAAACATAACTAAATTAAATGAGCATATATAATGTGCATAAAGCTTTTGTACGATATAAAATTACATATGTATATGCAATATACTTGTAAAGATTTATTTACACAGATTTTGTATGAATGAGCGTTTGCTTACACGAGTGCACCACATGCATTCGGTGCCTACAGATACCAGAAGATGACTTTCTACTCTCTGGAACAAAAGTTACAGAGAGTTATGAGCTGCCGCGTGTTGTGACCTGAACCCAGGTCTGCTGGAAGAACAAAAAGTAACCTGAATCGGTGAGACATCGTTCCAGCCCTAACTTTATACATTTTTAAATGATAGGATTTTTAAATAATGGCTTTCTGATATAGTGTTAAATTGAAAGCATTTTTTTTAAATTTTGATATTAAAGCAACTCACAAGTAAAACTATGTATGTCTAACTTGGAATACAGGTATTAAGAATGAAGGGGAGGAAGCTGGGCAGTGGTGGCACACGCCTTTAATCCTAGCACTTGGGAGGCAGAGGCAGGTGGATTTCTGAGTTTGAGGCCAGCCTGGTCTACAGAGTGAGTTCCAGGACAGCCAGGGCTACACAGAGAAACCCTGTCTCAAAAAAAAAAAAAAAAATGAAGGGGAGACCATTGCTGATGCACTTGCAGAATGAACTAGTAGGTTTTCTAGGTTTTCTATTGGGGGGGTTGGTTTTTTCGAGACAGGGGTTCTCTGTGTAGCCCTGGCTGTCCTGGAACTCACTCTGTAGACCAGGCTGGCCTCAAACTCAGAAATTTGCATGCCTCTGCCTCCCAAGTGCTGGGATTAAAGGCGTGCGCCACTACCACCCTCTATCTTTTGTTAAAACAAACTGATATTTTTGAGAAACAAATTATTTTAGTCTTAATGCTCTGCTTATTTGACAATACCTTTCTCTTAACTTTTTTCTCTGTTTTAGCTGTAATCATAGTTCTAGATCAAATACTATAATTAATATTGTCAACTTTTGTCTTTTTCTTTTATTCTCCTTCAAACCTGACAATGTTTATTACTATTTTCAGAACATTAACTTTTATTTTACTTGATTTTGACAATTTATTTGTTTATTATTATAATTATTGTTATGTAATGTTTAATATAACTTATTCTTCCACTTATTTTCATTATCGCCAGACTTAAATACTCAGGTAGCTAATTTTCATCCTTTTTTTCCTATTAGATAAAGCAGTTGTGTGCATTTTCATTAAAATTTATTTTAGTTACATCTCTCAAATTTGATTTCTAATGTTTTTTATTATCAATATTTAGCACAATATATTTTCCAATATCTAGTGGTATTATCTACTTTTAAAATAAACTTTTAACCACTTTTGTTTCTAACCATTGAACATATTTTTCATTTTTATTGCTTTGATAATTTTATATACTTATAGCCTAAAGAACACAGCACACTAATAGTTCATTGTGTCGATCATCATTAGAGATTATGAAGCTATATTCCTGTAGATATAAAGCCAATCCATAAAAGGCCATCCTGATCATAGAAAAATTCAAGAAATATGCATTTATTCATTTATACCTTGGTGTCAAAGCCTATTTGGCCAGCATACTGTTTCACAATCACCTGTTTTCCTATTCCACTATTTTATGACACAATAGCTAATAGAAAAATAGATAGAGAGAGAGAGAGAGAGAGAGAGAGAGAGAGAGAGAGAGA